>BMAO01007991.1:0-19657 GCA_019973975.1 Trichonephila clavata | reverse complement strand
AATGCACGGTCTCACGGAAATTTCCGTTGTACTAAAATATGAGAACAATTTTTAAAGATTTATTTTATATATATAAGGTAAAAGCGATTCACTCATCACAATATCTCAAAGCTAATTTAATTCGCTGACTTGAAATTCGGCAAACATTTGCCCTTTGTTGAGTAGAAATCTTGAAAGGGTTTTTGTAGAAATTGCTGCCAATGTTGGTTGCCAGGGGTTAAGAAAGCGTAAAAGTTGAAATTTCCCATTTTTGAACTATTAAACCCTATATACTTAAAACTTTGTAAGCATATTTCTTTTGTTGAGAAAACATCTACTAAGAACTGATTTTCGGAAATTAACTCCGAAGAGGGTTGAGGGTGCGTAATAGAAAAAATAATTCTTATATTTGGATGTAAAATATATTTTATAACTCTATTTTGTATTTATCTTATATTATAGTAATATTCGCAAGCAACGCCGTTCCTTACATTATAATGGTGATTTAATGGAACCTTGGGAAAATCTTGGTGATAGAGCCAAGTTAGCATCATTTTGGCCATTTTGGCGAGTTCGCAACCATATAGATTCTTCTGGAAATTAGTAGAGAGAGAAATTAAATCACGATCCATGACGGAAGCGAATTTTTCTCGAAAGATCCGTGAAGCCTATAAAGGGGGGGGGGTTGCTCATCGAAACTAGTCAGTATTGTTTTAACAAGTGATTGGTTGTTTTACCTTGACCGTTGAAGAGTCGACAGCAATTAGTGATTACTTCGGCTGTTGAGTAGGACGAGCGAATGCTTGTGAATAATCTTTGTATTTTAGACATTCATAGTTGTGTCTGAGTGCTGTTGAAGGTGTGAAGACCTTCTGAGATTTAGTCAGCGATTGTTGCTTTTGAATCCTGTATTTTAAAAATTGTTTTTCGACAATAAATTCTCATCGCTCTTAACGAAATGTCCTGCTCTTTGTGACTAAGTTTATAAAATTCCTGAATTCCGATCTGCGTAACAATATGTATGTTCTTTCTTTCGCCAAGTGCACATGAATGATTTCTTTATTTTTTAATAAAATAATCAATTTTGATAGAGTTACTTTAGTTGCTTTACATGATATTTCAAAGATTTTCTTTTAATTCTATTTTTATAATTTATGCATGCACTGGACAAAAAAATTTGATTATTATCCTGTTTAGCAAAAGAGAAAGTATCGAAAATATCGAAATCTATGCTTATGGATAATAAAACACTAACCGGCTAGCTATTTATCTATATATATAAAGGAGAAAAGCGACTCACTAACTGACTGACTGACTAATCACGATATCTCTAGGACTATTCAACCTATAGACTTGAAATTCGGTAGGCGTGTTCCTTTAATAGAGTAGACATCAGCTAAGAATGGATTTTACGAAATTCGAAACGAAAGGGCGTTACGGGTGTTAAGGGCGTTATAAATAATTGTTTCCATGTTTAAGCTACCCAATGTACAATTTTGAAATTGGGTAAGCAGATTCCTTTCATACAGTAGAGATCCGCTACAAAATGGGTTTGGTGAAAATCGACCCCCAAGTGGCGTTGCAGGGCTTAGGGAACGTTATAGATCATTATTTCCATTTTTAAACTATTTGACGCACTGTCTTTAAATTTGATAAATAGATTCCTTTCGTAGAATAATGATCAGTTACAAAACGGGTTTTGTGAAAACAGACTTCTAAGTGACGCTGCGGGGATTAAGGGGCGTAATAGGTAAATATATCCGTTTTTAAACTACTTCACCTACCTGCTTGAAAATTGGTAGGTAAGTTTCTTTCATGGAGTAAACATCCGCTACAAAATGGGTTTTGAAAAAATTGACCCCCAAGGGGTGTTGCGGGGCGTGGGGTTTAAGGGCGTTATAGATTCCGATTTTTTAACTATTAGACGTACAGTCTTGAAACTTAGTAAGCAGATTCCTCTCATAGGGTAGAGATACACTACAAAATGGGTTTCGTGAAAATTGCCCCAAGTGGCGTTGCGGGACTTAAGGGGCGTTAGAGATAATTATTTCCATTTTTAAACTATTAGACGCACAGTCTTTATATTTGATAAAAAGATTTCTGTCATAGAGTAGAAATCAGCTATAAGAAGGTTTTGTGAAACAGACCTCTAAGTGGCGTTGCGGGGATTAAGTGGCGTAATAGATAAATATTTTCGTTTTTAAACTACTTGACCTACCTGCTTGAAAATTGGTAGGAATGTTTCTTTCATGGAGTACATATCCGCTACAAAACGGGTTTGGGAAAATTGACCCCCAAGGGTGTTGCGGGGGTTAAGGGCAGATATAAATAATTATTTCTTTTTTAAACTATTAGACTCACAGTCTTGAAATTTGGTGAGCAGATTCCTCTCATAAGATAGAGATACACTACAAAATGTGTTTTGTGAAAATCGAACCCTGGTGGCGTTGCGGGGTTCAAGGGGCGTTATTGATAATTTTTTGTGCATTTTTAATTTATTGGACGCACAGTCTTCAAATTTTGCTAAGCAGATTCCTTTCATAGAGTGCAATTCCCCTACAAAAAGGTTTTGTGAAAACAGACCCAGAAGTGGCATTGCAGGGCTCAAGTGGTGTTATAGATAACTATCCCCATTTTTAAACTATTAGGTGTACAGTCTTGAAATTTGATAAGCAGATTTCTTTCGTAAAGTAGAGAACCGCTACAAAATGGGTTTCGCGAATATCAACTACCAAGTTTAATTTCAGGAGATTAAGAGGCGTAATCGATAATTATTTCCATTTTTAAACTATTTGATCATCCTGCTTGAAAATTGGTAGACATGTTCCTTTCATGGAATAGAGTTTCTCTAACAAAGAATAAAACGAAAATTGACCCCTAAGGATGGTTGCGAGGGGTCAAGAGAAGTTCGAGAAAAAAATTCCTGTTTTTAATTGTTAGACCCATATACTTGAAATTAGTTAAGCATGTTTCTTTTGTTGAATAGGGATCCACTAAGAATGTATTTTAAGCAAATCAAGTTCTGCTGGGGGGATGCAGGGGGTTACTGGGACGTCACAAAAAAATCATTTTTTCGAGCTACAAGGACTATAATAATGAAATTTGGTTTTCATTTTTCTTTTATTGAATTGAAATCCGCTAAGAGCGGTTATTTTGGAAAACGGCTCTCAACGGATTACGGGGATATTGATAGTAAAAATTTTTTTTTAGATTTAGACTTGAAATTTGGCTTGCATGTTCAATTTACGGAGTAGAGATCCACCGAAAATTGGTTTTGCGGGAATCCACTTGGTTTTTGGGTTACGAAAGAGCAAACAACATTCTATACTTCAATTTTAGAGATTTTTAGAAAATACAAATTAGATGAGTTCTGCCCTTTTTTTTTTATCAACAGCGACAGTTACAGGTCTAAGTATATATTTCAATACAATCGAATTCTTAATGCTAGGACTTAGTTATCAATAATTTATCCATATATATAAGGAGTAAAAATTTATAAAACATCATGAAATACCCAGCAAAGCGGGCGGGTAACGGCTACTATAATATAAACTCTTTTACATATCTTGAAAATTTGAGTTACTAATTCCATAACGTACATTACAAGACTTGCATAAAAATTCAATTTTTACCGTGCCCCTCATAAGATAATGGTGTTTGGTAACAACACAGCGCAAAAGGCCTTTAAAAGGTGCTTTGTACAGAAAACATTGTTTGTGATTTAAAACGTAATTTGTTTCTGGTTGGTAAAATGGCGTACTGTTGTCAGAAGATTGATCTTGCTGTAGGATGTCAGTATTGCAGTTATTTTCATCAAAAGCTGGTACAGTATCAGATGATTTCCACCACCGCTTTTTTTTTAATTTTCGGATAGTATCTGTACGGATTTGATGGTGCTTGTGTAACAGCAACAAAATAAATACAAACCTTCAGCAGTCGACTTCTATCTTTATTGTTACTCAGTTCACTCACATACTTTGATGCCAGATGCACCAGTATGTATAGTTCTTTTACTGTTGCCGTACAAATAACAAGATATGCAAACATTATAAAATTAATAACAAGATATGCAAATTTTCCGATGACATATTTCTCAATTTTGTATGACGACTTTTAGTTTTTCTGTATTCGTGGCTAAGATCATATTTATTACTTTTATTGATGAATAAAATCTGAAAGGATTTTAAGTTCTTAATAGAATTATTTGTTTTAGTTAAATAAGTACAAAGTCTGTGTGTGTGAATAATATGAAACAAAAATGCACACGCAAGTCTGAACGAATTTAGTTAAATTCAGGGTTTGATCACAAAGTTGTTGTAGGCCCGGGTAAAAGGATAATGTGAAACATATTTTAACTCACTGCTTGTGTTATTTTGACTTACATTTCGCAAATGAAATTTATTACCCTTCACCTTGTATATTTAAAGTTTTCAAGGTTTTTTTTTTTTTTTTTTTTTTTTTTGGACTTTGTACTTAGAATAGGTTAGCATCAAGTGCTTGCTAGTCTCCAGAACTCCACACTCCAAACACAGTGTGGAGTTCTACAGTGTAGTATTATCTTGTTTAAATAAAAATTATAAAGCATTCAACACTAACTTTTCACAGAGAGATCTCATTTAATTAATGAAAACTTTTAAAACTTTTATTGTTTGCCACTTGGGTGCTCCAATTAATAAGAAAGGAAATATGATTAAAATATTTATGTCTTCTATTCTTTTTGTTTATTCTTCATTTTTACTTTTAAACTGTCTTTTGACATGAACAAAAAGCTTCTGCTGAAATCATAGGAATATTACTCCAAGGATCTGGAGGATTTTTAGCTAATTTAACAACTTCTATACTAATCTATATTCCTTTTTGTGCAAGGAGACAGAGGAATGTTTTTCCCAATAGGCTGCATAATAACAATACAGTCTTTGCAGACACAACAAGTCCCCAAATGTGAGATCCTTTTCAATGGTGGTACCATCTAGTGGCGGTTTTCGCTACCCGTTTTTGACGCTTGAATTAATTTTATTTCAAGCTTTCATTGGATGCTGAATATTGCCGTGATCTAATTTTGCCGAGAGCACCCGATCCAAATTGATACTCAAGGGATCTTTAACATGCCACATAATCATAAGACAGACATGCCTTCGATTTTCGCATCCACAAAATCTATCGACTCCATCCGGGGTCGAACCCGCAACCTTAAGCTTAGGAACCTGACAAAAGAATGTTATTGCTTGAACAACTTTTAGAATATTTTGCAAGGTAAAACTTATAAATTCAAAATACTGTATTCGATTTTTTATTGATATTGTGGAGAGAATAGATAAGTTGCCTGCAAGAATGAGGTATGTGTCAAATACTTTAAAGCAGTCCATATGTCAGTAACTTCAGGTGTAAAAATTTAATTATTTTCTCTTAATAAAAACTTTTCACGAACTCCTTTTAGAAATTAAAATTACTGTTGACACTTTTAAACATCATTTCAAGAAAATTATCAATTTAATATAAAATGTTACCTTTTCACAACAATTATGAACTTCAAAATGTGTTTGCCCTGTTTTTCAAGCATTGTTTCTTTTTTCTACTACTAATTTTTTTTCTTCCTCTTTTCCTTAGATTGCTCTGAAAATGAATATATTGGTTTTTCTTTAAATTTTCCCAACTTCAGGCCAATGTATGCATTTTTAACTGTCAAAGTGAAAGTTACTCAACAACTGATATTTTTTAATGTTATTTTTACACGCTTATTACAGAAAATAGTAAATATGTTAAAACTTAGATCTATCTTACAAGTATCAAAAACTAAAAATCGACTTGTGAATAGGCTTAGAGAACTGATTCCCTGTAATAAATGCAGTAACTTTTTCAGAACTATCAATTAAGATATTTTACATAGTAAAGAAAATTTCGAATTTTTAATTGACTTCCAAATTTTAAAAGCAGTGAAAGGAACACTTTTTGAATTAGAACATGATTGGAATAAAACAGTAAGATGAAACTGTAAGAAGAAAAAAACTACGCACAAGTAACAAAATAAATTTTTTATTTACAAAATTCAAGCAACTTAAACGTCACAAAATTTCTTTAAAAACCATATCGGGCATATCCTAATCCACCAAGGATCCCAAGACCATTTCCTCCATAACCTAGCCCGTAACCTCCATATCCAGCATATCCAAGACCTCCATATCCAGAATAGCCAAGACCTCCATATCCAGCATAACCAAGACCTCCATATCCAGCATAGCCAAGACCTCCATTTCCTAATCCGGCTGCTCCAGCATATCCTCCGTGCGCGTAAGGAGCGTCAGAGATCAAGTGTACGGCGGCTGGGTTCTGGTTGGCGGTTCCGGGCTCGTTGGTCTTGACCTCTGCTCTGAAGCCACCGTGGTCAGCAACGTAGTGGACCTGTCGGCGGATTCCTCGGGCATCGGTGAATCCGTAGCTTCCTCGGACAGCGTGACCTCCGTCACCAGATTCCTCTCGGTGCTGTTCACCATGGTGGTCCTTTATGCTGTAGCCAAATTTGTAGGGTTGAGGTGCATGATGGTGAATGGGCTAAAAAAATAGTTTTCAAAATTTTAAATTGCAGAAAAAGTCGCAAGATCTTCAAGAGATTTTAATGAGTTTCTGATTTCTTTGAAATCAGAAACATAATTTTTCATTATTTGCGGAGAAAAGCTCCCAATTTTAGTAGTAATATTGAAATTAATTTAAAATAAACAATTAGAACGTTACAGTTGCTTGTAAGAGATTTTATGTGTGTTGATTTTTAAGGAAAGGGAGACTGTTTGCTGTTTTAAAACAAGCAAGCTCTTTTTTTTTGTGGTATAGACATTTTTTCCCTGAAAATTCAGAAAAAGGATTTATTTTGGTGCATCTAGAAAGTATTTAAATAAAATTTCATTTTTTGTATGCTGAGGTCATCAATTTCTAATAAACAAATCATGCCCAATTATTTGTTCGAAGCTAGACATACTCATATTCTATTAGTAAAAATCTATAATATTGACATATTTTGTAGAAGTTTTTTTATCAACTATTGTCAATATCCTACGCGATTTCTTTTTTGTTTAAGGTTGAAATAAGAATATCTGTTGAGAGCAAAACGTTAAATTTTTTGACCCTAAATTAATATTATCCCTTCTTTTGTGAAAAAGAGATATTATTAGATAATAAATAGGATAATTTTATGATGAATTAATTTACTGTTTGATTTTATTCATAAAAACCAGACTAAGATCCATGTTTCTCATCTCATCCATCAGACATTTTGTCAGAAAAGATAAAGATATAAAATTAAATTTTGTATTTAACTAGCTAAATAGTTTACTACGGTGTTATAAACTAAATTAAGAGATTTAAGAAAACAATATAAATACTAAGACATGTTCTCATAGCAACAAATTAATTTTTAATTTTTAAAAGCTCTCAATAAATTATAAACTGTAGAAATGTGTGTAAAGGTGATAAAATTTAGGGTTATTCAATATTTACTTTATTGAAAATAACGTTTACATATGTCACTTTTATATGAATGACACTTATATTGATTATTATAATGTCATTTAAATTAACTAAGAATTGAAAAGAATAAGTATTTTATTGCAAAAAAATAGCAGAGATTTTCAAAATTACTCTTAAACTAATTTTAAACGTTACAATTTGCTGATTCTGCCGATTCCTATATAAAAATGATAAGAGAAATTCTAAACAGTACTTGCCTGAAAAGAATTTAGTGCAACCAATTGCATAAATAAAAAAGTAATTAAACCTCAATTAAGGATAATTTAATTAGGAAAATGACTTATTGAGTTTTTGTTATCTTTAATGTAAGATTTTCTATAATGCATAGATGAAAAATACGAAAAAAAAAGTTATAGAATTGATCTGCTAGTATTTTACAATATTTTACAGATTTTGATGTAGCATAATGATGTTCTAGAAACTATTTCTACCCTTAGATAACTTAATACTTTAAAGAAAGCTCGGTAGACGTTATGAAACACGATTACGAAAAGAATCCCTAAATTTAATTAATACTCTAAAATTGCAATAGAAGGTCCTATACTTACTTCATGAAGACTGGCGAAAGCAGTAACTGCTAGAGCAGCCAAGACGAAAGCCTATAATTAAAAAAATTGTTATTATTATACGTTTCATTTGCCTAACAATCAACACTTTGTAAAAGTTTTTAATGGTAGGGCTTTAAATCATGAGATTCAGAGACAACACTACTTAGTATGATTTAAGCATTTACAGAATTTTCAGTCAGTCTTAATAAATTAAATAAAATTAAATTACATGGAAAGCATTATAAAAATTGTTTCTCAATGAACATTTCTAAGACATTTTAATTTGAAAAACTTTTGTTTTGAAAACACTAAGCCTCCTTACCTGAGAGATCATGTTGGTATTGAATTGTCACCGAACTTGAAGCGAGTGATAGCAAACAATTGTTCACCCCGTATTTATACTTCGAGAAGCAAAATTAAAACAAAAGATATTTTGAATTAAGGTTAAAAAGGTGAAATGTTTTTGCACACATGAATGCATTTTGCCGTATTGCGTCCTTTTCAGATTCCATTTGAGCGGATTATTATCGGAAATTGTCTTTATCTCGACATTTAGAACGTATTATGAATTCCATTGTACCGACACAGTCATAAAACATGGTTAAAGTAAAAGGCAAGAGCATCAACAATGTAAATGGGTGAAACAAGTCAATTTCCATAAAGAAAAAAAGGTTTTTATTAGGTAAAAACAAGCGTTAAAATATTAATGAATTGTATACCATATATTTCCATTTATCAGCCAAGAATTATTAGAACATTTTTTTAAAGATAAAGTATCCGACTACCCTAAAGTTGTGAATTTTCCCAACAATTGACAAATTTTTTTATGATTTTCTTTTATAGACCATCTTATTAGCTTTATAAAAATACCAAGTTTATTGTTTTGCGTTCACTAGAACAAGAACTACAAGTGTTTTAGTAAAAGCAAATGCCATTATTTTAAACAAGATATATATATAATGTCATACTTTAAAATGCGTTTTACTCGAAATGTGTTTTTTTGAAAACGCTCAAACGGGGCCAGCGATTGCTCAAAAAGCTTTGAAAATAATTAATTGAAATTGTTTGTGTATGTTCTGTATAATAGTAGAAGTGTTTTAACCTTCGGATTTATTAATCACAGTTTTATTACAAAATTTACAGTTCCTTATGTGAATATAATCACTGTTTTTTTTAAGCAATTTCACATAACAACTAAGATAAATTGGTCTAGTTTTTGTAAAAATTATAAATATCTCTTATCCTGAAGTTAATTTAAAAAACGAATAACATAGCAACACATCAGAATTGAAAAATTAAAGATTTGTTCATAAACTTTTGGTACAAAATGGGCTGCGTTTCTGTTATTTTTTTGTCAATTTTTACCCATTTTTTCCCATTTTAGTAATAATATTTTCTTTTTCTCCTCTTAATTTTAGCATATTTTTCTTAAAATGTACTAAACAAATCTGAAAACAACAAAAAAATCCCATCTCCATTTCTTTAAAAAAATTTTGTCGCAAGTAGTCTGATACCTTAAAGTTTGGGAAATCATATACGTATCCAGAAATCTCGGAAAAAATGGTGTTTAAGAAAAATATTTTTTAAAAATATTTTCCATTAGCCATGGAGCCATTTTAGTCTTATAACTTTGTGGGTGCCTTGAACAGAAATTAAATTCTAAGAGAAATATAAGTCGCATAAATTCTTCGAAGTTAAAGTCATAGAATCTTAGTTTCCATACGGTTATTAAAATTTAGGTTCACTCATTGGGATGTTTGAAGGCACATGTTCTCAATGCGAACAGTTTTCACGTGAAGCATATGGATTTCACTTCCCGCTCATTTCATGAAAGGAATTTTTCTGTTTAATTCGGTATATATGTTACGACCAACGCCCGAAGTTCGGCCAGTTCACGAAATAGCTGCCCAATTCGCGTTTTATCCAAGTCTACTTGCAATTAATATTGTATATTTTAATTTGGCTGGCCTTTTTGCAAAGTGGCTGGGAATACTCGCCCAAGCCCACTGAATAATTTTTATTACGGTCATAGGAGTCACTTATATTTGAACCAGTTTCTGAAACAATTGTACTTAAAAAAACAGTACACGGAAGTGCTCATTTTAAATATTTCAATTTTAACAGTGTGTAAAACAATCTGCTCTTGTTTCTTTCATCCTACTTTGGCCGATCGTCCCAAGCCATTTCAAAAATTGGCCGGCAAAAGTCGGAAATCAAGAAAAGATCGGAAATTGGCCAGTAAGTTTACAGCAACGTTGGCCAAAAAAAAATTGGCCATCCAATTCGCGAACTGGCCAATTTCGGGCTTTGGCCGTAACATGTATACAAATTTCAGGTAAATTTCTGAAGAAAAAAAGTAATCTAGGCTTATGCATGGATAGGCTTATATTTAGAAATATACGGTTGTACACTGGTGTCCAAAAGTTAAAGCATAATTGATAATTATGTGAATGAAGAAGGAACTGTAAATCAGAATGGCGGGAAACGTGATATGCGAGTGTAAAATGGTTATAAAATAAGAAAGCAAATCAAAAGAATGATAATAATTAATTTTATTATCCAAAATAGCAGCTTGAAAGAAAACTGAGCATAGCAAGGATTCACACTTTAAAGAAAAATGAAGAAACATTAAATAAAATACTGAGGCTGCAGTTTAATAAGGCGTGTGGTAACCCCTGACAGCCAGGCACGCTGCACAGCGATTTACCATACTTGCTATGAGATGATGAATGAGTTGTGGGCTAAAACGGTTCCAAGCTTCTTGGAGAGCTGTCTTCAGTTTTGTAACGGAGATTGATGGGTGCGAAAGAGCTGCAATTTATCTCCCGAGCATATCTCATACATGCTCGATAGGATTTAAATCAGGGGAGTTCGCAGGCCACGACATGCATTGGATATTTTCCATTTCAAGGATGTCATCAATCAGCACCTCTTGGTGACATGGCGCATTATCATCCATGAATATGAAGTCAGAACCGACAGCACCTCGAAACAAGCGAGCATAAGGCGCAAGAACTTCGCCTCTGTACCTTTGAGCAGTCACAGTCCCCGTGTCAAAGAAATGGAGGTCTGTGCGGCCGTCCATTGTAATGCCTGCCCATACCATTACTCCCCTTGATGGAAAATTATGTCTTTCCGTTATGTTTCTTGGTTCAAAACGTGTTCCACGTTCTCTCCATATCGTTACCCGCCGAGAGTCACTACTCAGACTAAACCGGGACTCGTCACTGAACATCACATTGGCCACTCTCCCACACTCCAATGTTGATGTTTCAAACTCCAGTTCAAACGAGCGCGTTTATGCGCAGACGTGAGGGGAATGCAAACTGCTGGTCTTCTGGCATACAGGCCAGCTTGATTGAGTCTCCTGTAAACAGTTTGTCTCGAAATTCGTATTCCTGTGGCGACTGTGAGCGCCGAACCCAGTGCTCTGGCAGTACTGCCCCTCTGACGTCGCACACTTATTACCAGATATCGGTCTTGGCGAGAGTGTTGTGACTCTTGGTCGATCTGATACTGGTTGTCGGGTAACATCTCCCGTTCTTTGAAACCTCTGCCACAGTCTTGAGATCACAGACTGGTCCACATTCAGAATTCGAGACACTTCGGTTTGTGATCGTGAGGATTCCAGCATTCCAACGATTCTTCCTTTCGTAAACATGTCCAATTGGCGTCTTTGTGCCATCATTCACCTTGTTTGATGGTTAACAACGTTCCTTCGCACAGCAGTTGCACGAAACTTGTCTGAACTGCCTATGCCGCGTGAATCGGTTTCTCCGCGTTCCGACATGCGCCGGTGTTTCGCGCAGGACTTAGTCGACTGAAAAGTTTTGCATAAACCCAATGTTTCTTCTTCACCCAATTAATATCCGCAAGAAATTTGGAATAATTTTACGAATATTTACTCCATGTTTTTTGCATTTTACGGTTTATGCTTAACTTTTGGACACCAGTGTATTTAGCGGAAGAAAGCTAGGGGCAGCGCATCGTAAGTTTATGATTTTATCATTAAAAAATCCATCCCCATGGAGTTGGCATCATTTGAAAATGCGACATAAAGCTTATGATTACTGATAGTTTTATCAGCGTCGCACTCCGCTGAATCATGAAAGCTGTCGTTGATGGACTTCACAATTTCGAAGAAGGGGGACACTTGAGAAAATGAACTCGATGTGCAATATCTTCTATTCGATTTGGATGTGAAAATAGTTAAATAAAATAAAATAAAATAATAACAAAATTAATATTTTATTTTATTCTATACTTGTATATTTTCCATATTTATATTCTGTCAACTTTTGTATTTTCTTCATATTTGTACTTCTTCAATACGTAAAAATATGCTTGCTTGCCTAACTTTATGTTTTGTATTATTTTTCACAGCCAAAGTTCTCTCAGAACTTTCATCGTTTTCTACCCACTTATCAGTTATATTAATCATCTTCATTCCCGATTTAAATATGATTCATATAAATTAAATCATATTTATGAGTCAAAATTTTTAGCATCATTAAATGTGTCAACATTTTCGATATTGATTTCATTTTCCATAGATAAAAAAAATTCATAAAATCGCTAGCTATTTATCAAAATTTTCATTATAGCAATTATATTAAAATACTTGTATCTTATAACAAAGTAAATCATCATAAAATATCTAAGCATTTCTTAGAACAAAATAAATTATAAATTAAATGAATTATGAATTTTAAATAATTTTGAAATCAATTTTATAATTAAATAATATGTATTTAGACTTAAAAGCAATAAAGTTCTGAAAGGTGGTAACACAAAAATTTATTAAAACTAGGAGGATGGCACCTAGTGTTAGCCTAACGATGTATCAGCCTCCATTGTACAAATTGTACAATTATTCATATACTCATTTCTCAAATTGTAAAATTGTAATCTACATGTATTGTGTAGTTCTGTATTTTTCGATGTATTATAAGCAGGAAAAAATGAATTTCTAGTCTTCGCCTTTGCATTTTAATTTTTACTTCAAATTTGTAACCATAATATTGAACAAGACTTACTGCCTTTTTATTATTGTTCTCGTGTGTGAGATAAATAAATAAAGGCTTAAATCATCACGAAATATATGTAGAGATTGAAACTTAAGATATTATTGTTCAGAGTCGTCAGCAGTTGTAAAATGACCCGTTTATATTAGTGACAACACTGCACAAGAAGAAGCATTTTAAAACACTGGAAATAGAACAAATCCCGAGGACACACTTCCAATTTTTCTCTTGTATTTTTTGACAATCACACATTTTTATGTGTGAATTGGCATTACTCTTTTTGACTGTAGATTTCTTTGCTTACACTGGTAGATTCATTTCGTGTTTTTGAAGATGGTCTTTGACAGAATGCTTCATTGGGTTGTTGTCCCTTTTTCTGCCTAGTTATATATTTTGATTTTATTGCATTTTTTTCTTTTTTCACGGTAAATGATTATTCTACCGACTTTTTCAGTAATATAATATTATGTGTTCATTTTTTACAAATTTTGTTGTTGTCGTGTCCTTCCAGAAGGGAAGGAATGAAAGTTGCCAGCGCCTGTGAGACACAGGTTGGACTTCTTAACGATAGATGGCGACACCACCTATCTCCACCTCCACAATTTTGGCATAGAACTGAAGAGGAGGGAAAATTCTCCAGCCCCCTGCACTCGTGGTTTCTGCTGCGACCGCCCACAAGACTTCCGAACCCACTGATTTAACGAGTACGTACTCCATGTGTACTCGGTGGTATTTAGGGCATCGAACCCAGGCCCACCGATCTGGAGTTCGATGCTCTGACCAGTAGGCTACCCACGGCCCTTGATTTTCTTAAATGTAATGATGTAGTAATGACAATTCAGAATCTTCTTTGTATTGGTAAAATCTTTGTCTATTGTGGTAACTGTAAGATCAGTACACATAATCCTGCAACCTGTCTGCTCCTGTGCATAGTAATCAAGAGAAAGATTTGTCCTTTTCCCACAAATAAAAACAAAGAAAATATGAGAGGGAAAAAATAAACATAAATATATATATACGTGTATAGTTTTATTACTATGCTAGAGAGACAGAAATGATTTGAACACTATAGCTAAAGGAAATAAAAAGACAACAGAACTTAAAAATGTGGTTGCTGCAGTATTATATTCAATGCTGACTTAGGAAATCTTTTGATATATAAAAATAATTTATCTAACCACATACTGGGGTTTAAGCATTTTTTCAGCTATCTAATCTTCCTTTTTTTTTCTCTCTTTATAATACTGAGTGAAATCCTATTGAAAATAATGGATAGAAATTCTAAATCGATAAAAAATAAAAAGCAACTTACCTAAAGTTGCATTCAAAAATGCATAGACCTCGATGCATCTGAGTGCAATAAACGATATTGCCAGATTCTTGCTCCAAATACAATTTCACAGTATAATATTAATAAACGAATTATAACATAGCAATAAGTATAAAAATATTTTTACTAAAATAATTATAGAGTAAATGTATTGAGTTAAGTATAAAATACAGGAATATATTATTTTTAAGAGCTATAGTTACGCCTTCTATTAATGAAAGGTCATTATAATATAAGTAGTTCTCTTTTAGTACCAACTTTACGTTAATTAATAAAATTTTTAAGTAAATTATTTTTATGGAATTCTAAAAGTATTTTAATCAAATCATAACAACATCTATAGAGCTAAATAGACATTCAAAATCAAACTTTTTGACGGGGCTATTCGCGAGATTTCCGAACTAATCTTCTTGGGAAACTTTGGGGCTAGCATTTATACTAGTTCACAGCCTTTTCAGGAAAAACACGAGATAGATATATGTTAATTAGTTCGACTATATAAAGTCTATATATATAGGTTTTGTAGATGTAGGGGGAGAAGAAGCCGCCAATCTGTCAAGTAAGTTGAATACCGGAGAATTACTTCACGAACTTAGCGCACGTTTATAAGGTGTAAAATTATTAGATTGAATATTTAAGATAGTAGATTCAGTACCGGCCTGAGGTTAGTTAGTGATCCTTGTCCATTTCTGGTAGTCGGGTTTACATAGAATTGAGTATTAGGATTAATCGACGTTTAGGAATCACTCCTAGGTTTCTTCTTATAGGTAAACTTGTGATTGCTTAAGTGTTTGTCAGTACTTGAATAAATATATTTGTTATTTTGGCGCTTGTTGGTGATGCTATGTTTATTCCCACACTTAGAGACATGCCTGGCGGAGTGAGCGGGGTCCCAGGTAGGACCCCACCGCCACAAATTACAGTAAATCATTTGTTCAATAATTTTATTATTTTTAATTATGGTAGGGTTTTAAAATGATTTACTGTATCTTGTATTATTTTTTCTCATTTAGTATTTTATAAGTTTGCTTCTATAGGAATTAAATCTCCGTCAATAGCAAATCTAAATTCAACTGGGGTTTTTTTTTTATTGAAATTTTGGATTAAGAAATATATGCGGAAATTTAAAATTATTATTAATATATATTCTTAACTGTTTATTAAATGCCAAATGCGGGTTCCAAGTCTTCCGGCCATTATAAATTGCTTTCTTTCGAATTCGCTTGGACCAGCTGCATTTCCCTTCCCTCGCAAAAGTGATAATAGCTTACCTTTTCACCAGCAGTAGTTAAATACCATTCTCTCTTAACCACTTTGCGTCCACGTCACACAGACGAGTTCCTAGGAAAATGGGGAGGTGTTCATATATATATATATATATATATGCATTCGAACTTTTATGTTACGAACCTCTATATTGCAAATTTTTCTACATAACGAACATTTTCCTGGTTCCAAGAACATTTCCCGATTTTCTTCGTAAAATAACCTCCCAATAGCGAAGTGCATTTTCTATATAACGAACATTTTCTCTTTAGATTCAATTTTTTTTCTTCTTATTTTTAAAGCATTTGTGGACATTTCAAGTTATTCTGTCGCTTAAAACATTTTATAGAGGTCAAAACTTTTTGAACTGGTTTTATTAGGGGCTTAACTCTTTGAAAGCAATGGAATTCTGGGCGTTTCATTCATTGTCCAGTTCACTAGAAACATGTTCGATATCCCCTTTCACCCTCAGTGGAGTTGTCTCGTATCTTTGAACTTGTCTCCAAACATTTGTAGTGGTGATCAGTCGTACTTGTTGCCTTTGTTTCTTGTAGCTCAAAACTGTCAAAACTTAAGTGCCTGATCATCAAACAAAAAAGATTTCACTCTTCAGGAAGTGGATAAAAGCGTTAAAGAATTTTCTTTGCAGTTTTTCTTTCATTCTTTTCTTTTTTGATAAGTAAGATATATAAAATAATATAATTATTTACAAAAAGGCGTGAATAATGATTTTTTTAATGTATAGTGTTTATGAATTTAAAATTTGTTTTATGTGTTTTATAAAGAAAATTTAAAGATGAACCTCTTTATAACGAATTTTCCATGCAACGAATTTTTTTCAAGGTTTAGCGACTTTGTTATATAGAAGTACGACTGTATATAACTTAATTATAAGTAATATACAATAATATCCGAACTTGATCGCTAGTTGGGACAGAGAGATAACCGCGTAAATCGGGTTATAATCTCGCATAAAATGCATATAAATTATTTTTAGTTGGGACCAGAAACAAAATAAAATTATAATTTAGAAAAAGAGGGCTTCAAAATCACGAACTGAAGTTATTTTGATGTAAAAGGTTTCATAAAATCTAACAAAGTATTGTGCCGGCTCAAAAATTTTTTTTTCTCTCTCTCTTTCAAAATCTCTTCGTAGAATGCTATTTTTTTTTTTTTTTTTTTTTTTTTTGTTCCCGGTTTTGCTGAAAAAATATGCTCTTCGTTGGAGTCGGAATTTTCTAAATTTTATAACCCCTTTTCCATTAAACTGAGGCAGTTTTTTCAAATTACCAACGGTCGTTCAAACATCTAACTGTGAACTGGGTCTTTAGACTCAAGTTCCTCAACGTATGACTCTTGCTCATGCATTTCTATGAGCTTCATCCATTGTCAGCTCCTGACTGTGGGAATCAGTAGCTCTTCAACGTCATCACTGCCTACTTTGAAATTTATTTTCCTGGCAGATCTACAACTTCTTCAGTCACATTAGAAATTTCATCAGGCTCTGGCACTGATTTCGTCTGAGTTTCAACAATGAAAAAAAAGGAGGGAAGGGAAGGAAGACGAATCGACAAGATTCGAAAATCACGCAACTTTGTATTCGCTTAAGTCGGGGTAGCGTAAATCGAAATATTAAAAAAATATATAAAATCCCATCATAACTTTTAATTTCCATCAAGTGATGAGGACAATACCTGAAATGGCATAATATTCTCCAAGTTTCCAAATATTCATGCGCTAGCGAGAAAATTTTGTGCAATAATAGCTTTAATGTACATGAGCCACTTACAGGTGGGCGATTAATATACAAAATAATATTTAAAGCATTTTTTTTTATCAAATCAAGATTTTATTTTATTTGTTTATTTGTTACATCAAATAGATATCTTGAATTCTTAATTCTCCACAGAACATTAACAGTGGATTAATCCTAAATTGAAATATTTGGAAAGAATAAAGAGACTAATTTAAAATTAAAAGTTACTTATACATCTAATGTAAGTACACAGGCATCAAGTCTCGCGAGTACGTTTCAGAGATGTATGAACGAAAACTAAGTGAAGGAAATTAACATTAATTTTAATTTAGTTGATTTCTTTCGAGTTTTAAAATTTTATTTTCTCTGATTATATACTAGAATATACATTTCTTAAGTTCTGTAAAATTTTCTGCATAAAAATTAAAATTAGATGGTTATTGATAATTTTTACAAAATAGGAAAATTACAAAGCATTTTTAAACTGTTAGTTAATTTATGGTTTAGAATTTATAGGAAATGCTTCTAAACACAAAAAACACGTATAACGTATTTGTTTTTAAAAAATATAAAAATACAATGTAAGTAGCATGAAATCTAGACATCTGAAAGTATGATATACTTTAAAATATTTACACATGGAATGATGATATATTTTAATTCTATACTGAGTCGTGAACTTTTGCCCGCGTATGTACGAGGTGGCATTAAAAGAAGAGACAATTTCATCAAGTAAACAGTTATATTATGACTATCGAAATACTCTATAAATTCATCCAAACCTGGAGGAGCCGTCAGTGAATTATTGGTTAAAATATCTATAACAATTTATTCAATACTTGTCTTGACAATTGAAACCACAGCAATACTAGGCGTCTTAAACTGACCCACCTGATCCTTTTGTCTTCAGCCCCGGTCTTCTAACTCTGTAGATTCAATGCGACAACACACACAGAATCGCCAACCTCTCTCTGACTGCCCACTTCACTTGAATTTAAAATAACACACTCATTAACATAAATTACGGTTCCATTACAGAAAGCATTTTATAATCGTACACATTTAAAAGGTATTTTTTCTTGGGGTTTAGTAAAAATCACGAATAGAATTGTTATAACTGGTGATATCTCTTCTCGGGTATGCATCAAAAGTAATTTTTGAATAACTATTTAATTGGTAGCAATGAGTTTCCTGCCGTTTCTTACTTATTACGTAACAATATTTACTTACTTTTTTCTTATAGCAGTTAATGACGACTACGAGTTAAAAAAATGTTATATAGACCACAATGTAATAATGATAAACAAGTAATATAAAAAAAATTAAGTCAATTCCTACTTTGAATGGTTGAATAGGAAGTACTTTTTAAAAGATTGAAAATATAAATAAGATATATAAAAGAAAAATTTATGTATAGGGAGAGAGAGAGTGTGAACTAATAGTAGGAATTGAAAAAAGAGCATGATTTGCCTACATTGTTGTAACAAATGCACACCCGGTTTGGCAAGTTTGGCTGAAAAACCGGTTTCCGACGCTAACTTTTGCCATTGTTTTAACAGTTACCTTGTTAAAACAATGGAGACAAATCTAAGTTGCCGTCGAAAACCGGTAATTAATTTAGTAAATTAAACGGTAATTAATGAAATAATATTTGAAAAGAATGTATTAACATCAAGCGTCATACACTACAAGTTTTAAAAAATTATTTGAACTGGTCGAATGAATGGAAAGTATTTTATTAAGGCTAATAGTAGGAATTGGAAAGAACTCATTGTATACAAATGAAAAAACCCTACTAAATAACTAAAAAATTTGTTTCAAACGTAAGCTCAGTACAGAATATATTAGGTTTCAAAAAGTGTTTGAAGTAAAATTTAAAAATAGAAAAAATATTCCTTTATATATGCATAGCATTACAAAAATGAGAATTTTTAGTTTTAAATCATTGTTCTATTTGTGTGAGACCTTATTTGAAAGCAGCGAAGATAATCAAATTTGAATTAACATATTGTTGGAATCAAATAAGACAGTGGAACTTCCTGAATAAAAAAAAAACTACGTACAAGTAATAAGATAAATTTTTATTTACAAAAATTCAAGCAAAAAAACTTAATATTCATTTAATAACCATATCTTGCATATCCTAATCCACCAAGAATGCCTAGACCATTTCCTCCATATCGTAAGCTCCATTTCCGGCATATCCAAGTCCTCCATATCCAGCATATCCAAGACC
>BMAO01007990.1:0-19602 GCA_019973975.1 Trichonephila clavata | reverse complement strand
AGATTAATAATTTTGCTTTTTGTACAGACTTAGATGAAAAAATCTTACTATGTATATTTCATTCTATAAAGTATATTTTAAGATATTTTGCTCAAGTAATTTTTTCTTTCATTTGTTGAATTCAGCTAATTATGTTCAGAAATACATATGATTTATGTTTCAACACATTCCCCCCCCCATTTTTATTGTAAAATAACAAATACCTCTTTTCTGTGTAAATGCAGTTTATAATTCATTGTGTAATATTCACCAAAAACAAAAGAAAGAAATGTAGATTTATTAAATGAACTCAAATAAATAATTAAGAATAATAAATGTTGATGACTGATGTACAAAATGTTTGAACATTCCTGTTTTTTAATTCATCTATAATTCAGCAAACTATTTTGTGACTAGTGTCTTGATTCTTATTGAATATTTCGGAAGGTCTGATACATGACTAATGGCTCATGTGTTGGTATAATACTTTAAATTAATAACTTTTTAGAGTTCTTATACAATGAGTTATTCCTTTCTGATTTTCATTAGCAGTATGTTAGTCACATTTTTATTCAGTGTTTTTTTTATTTATTACTCTGTATTTGAT
The DNA here is from genome assembly GCA_019973975.1 of Trichonephila clavata. Taxonomy (NCBI): domain Eukaryota; kingdom Metazoa; phylum Arthropoda; class Arachnida; order Araneae; family Nephilidae; genus Trichonephila; species Trichonephila clavata. Next base: position 19,016 of record BMAO01007990.1, on the reverse strand, counting down.
ACCAACTTACAAATAAGAAAAGAAATAAACAAATTCTCTTGAAATGTATGCAAAAATGACGTCGAAAATTAAAATGTTGGAAATTTCCATGAATATATTTGACTTGAAACGTGTTTTATGGTGTTGCAATATATATGCTATAGCATTATTAACCTTTTGATGCTGTTTTATAAAGAAAACTATAAATACATATAGAAATGATTAAATATCAAATGTTGGAAATTTATTCATTTTAAACCAGCTGATGAAAATGTATATTACATTCAATATATAGATTTTTTTAAAATAATATTTTTCAAATCTGAAATTGAGTCTGCCGTTCAACTTCTGAATTATTACTATTTAGATGTTTTTCAATTACTTTGTCTCAAAGAATTTAGAAAAAATTTACAATGTGAAATATTTTAAGTATATATGCATAACATTCAGTAAAAAAAATTTTTTTCCGTCCATCCACAGGTCTCGGAGAAGATTACTTTGACTTTAACTTGAAAGTGATGTTCAAAAGTTCTGACTTGAACGACTTCTGTATAAAATCCCATGCATATATATATATAAGATTTATTGAGAAACTAGCTGCATGCCAGGCGTTGCAGTCTTTTACTGAGGGTCTAACTTAATACCCATGTTAATTTCCTCCTTTCTGACGTCAGCACTTTTGTATGGGTGTGACGCGTACGATGTCAATGCATGGCCCGAGAGTGCGTATCCTGGCTTTCTCGTTTAACATTTTCCCTTCTCTTCACAAAATCAGCACTTTCAATATTATTTTTCGAAATTACTTCTTTGTTTCTTTCCTCTCCGCGTAGCCCGGTGTTGCACAGGCTTTTACCGAATGAATAACTTCATCCCCATGGGAATTTCCTGTTTCCCTCAGGACGATAGCACTTATGTGTGTGTGTCTGCGCGCAATGTGAGTGATTTCTTTACTTATGTCATTAAAATTCCCTTTTCAAAATTTGTTATTGCGTTGGCGTTGTGTGGTAATTAGGAAAGATGGGTGAAAGCTCAGGTGTCGTCCTCATCACTTGACCATAGGTGAAAATTTCGAGGTCTGTCGCCCAAAACCCTCAAGTAGGTGAACAGTGCGACTTTAAAAATCACTCACTCACTTTGCAATTTTTTAACCCGGAAACGAAAATGTAGCTTTTTAAAAATAGTTGTATGTTGAAAAAGGGCAGAAAAGTAGAAATTTTTCAAATTACAAAATTTCACTACTATTTTAAATCTTGAAGTAAAATTGTGAGGAATTTTTTGAAATGTTCGATACGGAAAAAGTTTCATGCAATTATCTTTATAAAAGAAGAAATTGTTAAATTATTGATTTAAGTATTTTGAGTGTTTTATTAAAATTCGTTCAAAAAATTTTGGCTTTTTATTTTTTAAATTACTGATTCTCAAGTTTTAAAAATCCTTTTTATTTAAACGCAACAATTTTGATTCATTTTAGAAAAAATATGTAAAATATCATTGTTTTTTTAAAAAAAATAGTTTTGGGCATTTTATTTTAAAAATCACGATTCTAAATGATCAATGAACTTTTTAAAAATCATTTTCATTTAAATGCATCGATTTTTATTTATTTTAGAAGAAATCATAAAGTAGACAAAGTATTATTGTTCTGAAAAAATAAATCCGAATTGTGACAAAATAAATGATGTTTGGTATATAATTTATTCAGTCACTGATATTAAAAGAGCAACTTTGAATTAGTTCAGATGGTTTACTTATCATAGTTATAAGAAATCCTTACGTAACGATTGAAAAATTTTCGATTAATGATTTTACAGAAAAACAATGTTTTTTACTTGAAAAATGTTTATTTAAAGCAAGAAAGAAAACGTTCTGATATAATATATTACAAAAAACCAAGCATATTTTTTTTCCATTATTTTAACAGTAATTATTTTCTTAGAGCTTAAAATAATACAAGGGATTTGTGTGTATGTGTGGTATTTTCATTTACCAATCAATCGTTATATACTGGAAGCTTAAGTATAAACTCAGAAAACTATAATCTCTAGTTTTAACCAGAAAAAACAGATTATGCAGTGTTATCATTACATAATTAATCTATTAATGAATAGTAGAAAAATATATTGCTTTAGTTTCTTAATATATATATATATATATATTTAAATCCACTTTCTAAAAAATAAATATATAAATTCTCACCTTTAATTATTGAAAGGACTATTAATTTCTTCATTGCGTTGTTTTTTAATGTTAGATTAAAAATATATAAGAATAAAAAACCCCGGAAAAATTTATTTACATTCACTGTATAAAAGCATTTTAAAAGAAAATAATACTGAGTGACTAAAATATATTTCGAAATTATATTTTTTTTAAGTATTTTATTCCAATTTTCTTCAAAATACATTCTTTCAGAATGAAGAAAAGTATCAGTTAAAAAAAAAGCTAGAACACTTTAAAACATTTATCTGTAATGAATTAAATACTACTGTCGATATGAAATAACTTTAGCCATGAGAGAGAGCATTATAAAAAAAATTCAATTCCTCTATTTACATTACTCAAATTACCCCATTCACTAATTTGAAGAAGAGCTGTGTGTTGAACAGAGCTGCGAAACTACTGATTCTCGCGCATGCCGAAAGACTAGAATGTCTTTTTAAAGTTTTCATTATTTTTGATGGCTTAATTTTTAATTTAAAATTTTCAATCATTGATTAGAAACAACGATTTTTTTTCAAAGAAAAAATGTAACAATGATATTGTTTAAATTATTTCTCGCAAAAAAGGTATTGTACGAAAATCACAGGAAATTTTTTTAAATCCGTAATTTTTAAGCATTTCTTTCAATCTTTGCACAGAAATTGGATAACATTATTGTAAAGACGCAAATAAAAGTTTCGTACGATAATTTTCATAAATGAAAAAGTTATTCAATGAGTAAAATTTTGAGTATTTTTTAAAAAATCGTAGAAAAAAATTTTTCGGCAATTTATTTTTTATATGACTGATTCAAAAAGTATGAAATTATTTAGTGTTGAATATCGTTTTAAGAACAGGAAAATAAATCCATACGCAACGATTTAGAAATCATTTTTGTAAAAACGCTTCGATTATAGCTCATTTTAGAAAAAAATCATTACTTTGTAAAAAAAAATTAAAAAAAAATACTGCATCAAGGCGAAATATATGATCTTTCCAATCCCGTAATTATTTTTTTGTCTGATTTTTAAAAAAAATCGGATAGCTGTTTAAATAACGCCGAGAGTACCGAAAAATTTCACCCTCTGTTCTTTCAATACGCTAGGCTTCGTTTTAAGATTTTTAATTAATATCCTTTTAACTAATTACAATATCGGAATATAAATGGTCAAAACGGCTTCCTCGGATCATTCCCGATCTTTTGGTACCTTCCGCGAATTTTTGCGTCGTACGGTTCGTGAGAATATAGACGGACATAGATAGATACGTTTTTGTTTACCTTCGAATTTTAATAGTGTAGACTTGCTGTATGGCCCAGAGTTGCAAAGGCTTTCTCTACTTTTATAAGTTCTCCCTTCCTTTCACAAAATCAGCATGGCCAATATTCATTTTCGCAATTACTTTGACTTCTATGTTTATTTCCCCTCCGCTAAGCCCGGCTTTGCACGGGGTTTTTCGAGTGTATAACTTAATTCCCATTAGAACTTCCTCTTCCCCTCATGACGCCAGAACTTTTGTGTGGGTGTGTACGCGTATGATGTGAGTGCATGGCCCTGCATCGCTCAGGCTTTCTCGTTTAACATTTTCCCTTCCCTTAAAAAATCAGCACTTTCAATATTCTTTTTCTAAATTACATTGACTTTCTTAGTTCTCCCCCCCCCCCACCTCGCTTAGCCCGGCGTTGCACAAGTTTTTACCGAGTGATTTACTAAATCACCACGGGAATATCCTGTTTCCCTCAGGATGACAACACTTCTGTGTGTGTTCGCGTGCAAATGTGAGTGATTTCCATAACAATGCCCTTAAATTTCCCATTTTCGAAATTTGTTCACTTCTTTTCGTTGTGAGATGGGTTTCATTCCTTTTCATTTAACTCGGGCTTGCACTAACATATACGAATGCATAACATATTGCCATGGAAATTCCCCTTCCTTTATCGAAGTTCCTGGTATATGTGTGATTCCTATATATTAACCCAGCGTTTCTCAAACTGTGGGGCGTGTCCTCCTAGGGGGCATGGTAACCCTATAAGGGTGGTGCGAGCATACCGAAAAAAAAAAGTGTTTCAAAAAATTAATTTACTGGAATGAATGAAACAAAATCTTTCCTGACATAATAAAAAATACACATTTAGACTGATATATATTTTTTCCTCTGGCAGTATTACGTCATCTCCACTTCAAGCTACTTTAATCCTATAACCAAAAAAAAATTTTGTTTTTAATTTGTTCTGTAATCCCGCGATGACAGATAAAGATTTTTTCATTACCTTTTTTTTAAACATAAAATACTACTCTTTCAGAGAAAACAAAACCCAGACCCAATGAAGAAAAAAAATAAGAAATTCATCACGGTGTTTTAGGAAAGTTGTAAATAATGTTTTTCTGTTGCGCTTTATTTATGTGAAAGAGTTTTATGATGAACAGAGGATTGAAGCATCGTTTAATAGATTTATTTTTACGAGAATTTTGAAACATATAAAGCATAATGAAAAAGGTTTTACACAATTCTTTTTTAAAACTAACATCCATATTTTTACATGTAATATACTTTCAACCCGGGAGTGGTAAAGCGCTAAGTAACCCCAGGCTCACGAAATCCTTAATTCCGGAGAAACTGTGATATGTTACCAGTGACCTTGACAGTATTCTCCCATATGACAATCTTCAGAGGAACTAAAATGTATTTGTCACATATCTCCCTTATTTTTCGGAATGACAAACGTTTCTCTGCAAAACCTTCAAAAAATAATGAAAATGACATTCCTGTTGTGGCAACGATAAGTGACTGTGATTTCCGTCCTTTCTTAAGGTTTCGCACATTTAAATTCAGTTTTACTGGATTTTTTCTGAAATTGTCAAACAAAAATTGCAAAGTCTTTGAAGGTAGGTAAGTATGGTTTTTTTTAGTTAAATTACTCACTAGTATTGTGATTTTTATCGTGTACAATAAAAGTAATTATTTAAAGAAAAAGGGTTTGGGTGACTGTCTCACCCCTACGTGACCATTAACGTTAGTATTGAGTGCGCACCTGCTCCCGGATTAAAACATTTTGAAGTCTTCTCGCTTTAAATATTAAAAATAACATAATCAGTCTTCATCTTAATTTTGCATTCTTTTTGCATTATTTAACATTAATTCTAATTTAGTGAGGCTTAAAATTTCAGTTGATTTTGCAAGAGTTGCAGTCTATGGACAGCAACTCTTTTTCAAAATTGTCTCCAACATGTTTTCTACGATCTGAATTGCTGCTGGTAAAATAAGTTCTCTTCACCAATAGTGTGAGGCTTTTACATTTGGTATTTTGTGTGATACTTTGTAAGAAGTAAGTAAAGCTTTGTCATTCACTGACAACGTTTTTTTTTTAAAAATGCTTTTTGTTTTTCATTTAATTTTAATTGAAAGAACTCTCGAGGCTTGTTAATGTACTCACCATGAAGCGTTTCTGAAGGTCTTTTAAGTTTATTAGGTTTCATATTGTCTGCTACCAATATAGTTTTGAACAAATAACACACACAGGGGCTTTTCTTCTCCATTTATTTTAGTAATGGTTAATCGAAAATTTAAATATTCTTGAGAATACATACTAAATTTAATTTTTGGAACTATGCTCGTCTGTGCACATGTTGATGCTTTGTTACCGTCGAATGTTTGCTTACAACTTAAAAATTTATTAATATTTTTTTTGTTTGTTAATCTACTGCCGTAAATACTTAACCCGGCACTTCACGCACGAAAAAATCGATCTTAACTTCACAGTTGGGTATGAAATACCCTGCATGTGTTTACATTCTCTTACTACCTTAAAACTTGCATGTAAAGGTGAAAAGGGGAAAAAAGTTGGAAATACAATATGTTTAGTACACTTCTCATACGTAAATCTAGTTTTTCTGTTCCTTTTATTAGGGCATTCAGTAAGATTGTTTATACACTCCTTTAGTCTTCGTCGCGAGTGAGTGCGATCCCTGGATCTTAATTTTCTTTTTTTGTAATTTCGTAGAAGCATCGCTTGCTAGTATTTACATTCTTCTGTAAGTTGAAATCCGAAACACTTCAGAAATCAGCGTCTGATTCAATGTTTAGAAGGTGGTTTCAGACTACTTAACAAAATAATTTGTGCATTTATTGACGCAACGTTTAACAAAAAAATATTGTCATAGGCTAACGATTACATTTTTTAGCCATTGAATATGATGTGGCCATTTTTTTTTATTATGGACGATAATTGCTTCCTCAGTTAAATTATCTGGATAGATTTCAGTAGAGGAATCATAGTTGCTATTATACTCGTCATCATTTATATCTTCCCTATCCCAAAAATACTGTTGTACTATATCTACTTATTACTGTATCTATAAAATTACTTAAATATCACATTTCTTCATCACAATTATAATAATGCCCACTGCATAAAAAAGATTTTAAAGCACGCTCATGCATTTAGAAATATTACGGGGATTCACGCGCTGGGTATGATATACCCGAAGAGGTGATATCCAAAAATATACCTTTAGAATTGGCCTATAAGCTAAGGCCATTCAAAGGATATGGCCTTAAAGTCAGCTACTCGAGAAACTATTGATTTCCCGCAAAAGGTTTAGATGGAGTCTTGGGAAAAAGTTAGACGGTGGGTATGGCATACCCTGCGGTTGAAGTGCCGGGTTAATACCGTGAATTACAACTAAAGCTCAAATTCTAGGGGGATTCGGTAGCTATAGAAGTATCGACTCGACCAAGACTAACTGGAGTTCTACGAGATACAGCATTTTTAAATGTTTTGCAAAGGCTTCTGATAAGTTACTCATACAAACGTTTGAGAGAATGAAAGATTTGATAGATATGATAGAGAGCAACATAGACCATGGATTATTTTTCTGATAACATTTCTACTTTTGGAAATGGATGATGGAGGAATATAGGTTTAACTAAATATCATTTTGCAATCTGCTCCAATTTAAAATTAGTGAAAGTAAAAAAATAATATAATAATTATCCTATTACTTAAAAGTAATTTGCTTAAAATATATATTAGTTAAAAGTAACATGTACAACATTTAATACTTATTTTGTTAATTTGTACGGTTTATAATTAAGTTCGTATTGTAGCTTTAGCACCAAGTTCATTATTATTGCATTCAATATATTGTTATTGTAAAAGGAGGGCGCTATAAAAATTATGATTGAAAATTGGGTTACCAATAGTGAAAGTTTGAGAAGTACTGTATTAACGTCATTACAATTCCCTTTTTCGAAATATCTTCCAGATCTTACTGATGTTAAACAGGTTTCTTTTCTCTCTCTTCAGCACGGTGTTACAGTGGATTTCTTGAGTGTAGAATTATTTTCCCCCTTACTCTTCCCTCAGATATAAGATATATCTTTAAATTTCTATTAACGACTTGTGACGCATCTATACGGTTTTTCACTAACTTCTTCTTTTTACCTTTAATTCAATTTATTTATTTCAACCAAACTTCATCGAGAGCCAGGCGTGATTTATGTAAATAAGGTATATTATATAAATTCGGTTTTTGCGAGTTGAGGGCAGAGGCGGATTAAGGTAGTTGGGGGCCCCTGGCGGTAAGAGGTTTGAGGCCCATCGGCGCATGAGTCGAAAAACTAAAATAGTGAGAGACTCTAAAACTTTAAATTCTCATAAAATGTATTGCTAATAATAAAACTCAAAGGCTTAAGAAAAATCTTAAGTGTATATAAAAAAATTAAAAGCTTTACTCAGCTTACAGTTTTGCTATACAACTTGATTTCTTTTTGGCAATTTCATTAATTATTTTTACCATATTTATTTTGTCCGAAATATTTTGTTCTGTATATAATATGGCCATAGGTTTTCATTTGACTTTTCTCCCATAGTACTTCTTAAAATAGTTTAACACTTTTTAAAATTGAAAAATATCTTTCACTGATGTATTTGATATCGGTAATGTTAAAAACATTTCTACATAAGGATTTCTCATGCAATTTGATAAATTTCTAGCTGGGTTTTTCATTGTATCTTTGCTTTCTTTTCATTTCTTGTTCCAATTCATATCGTCAAAATTAAAACATTCATAATAGTCTATGTCAGTTTCCTTTAATTTTTGTGTAGCTTTCTTTTTAATTTCAGGCTATAATCTCTCGTCAAAATTACAATAAAGTGTTCTATAACAGTTTGATAAATCTCAGCTCTTGGGGATATTTCTACTCCTTCCCTATCGCAAATGATATTAAATGAATTCACTATAAAATTTTCCCATTTTTCAAAATTTCAGAACCGATTTCTTTACTTTCATCAATAATAATTTTTTCTTTTACTGACGCTGAACTTGTCTAGCTTCCTTTTCAAACGAGAGCCCAGATAAATCAGTTGCTCCTTGTTCTATCCTACCAAATTCATTTCTGAAATTTGAATATAATTTTCTAGAGATTTTAGTAAATTAGATCCTTTTAATTATTTACACTCAACTTATTGCAATGATTTGCTAGTAGCATTTCTTTCCTAAAGTATGGTATTCCCGAACATGGTCCATTAAGGAAATTTCCTATTTTTCCCACCTGTTTCAAAAGGGAAGCGGCCTCCAGTATTGCGGTTTTTTTCCCTCATTCTTATCACGGATTTCAGCCAAGACGACTTTTATTAATCTTTATCTTGTTATTAAGCCATAAATTCAACTACCGAAATAATTTGCTTTGAACTAGACATCTTTTTTTGCAGGACTTCATTTTCTGTTTCATTTAATTTCATTAGTAAAATACACTGATGGAACTTAAAATCCCAACACAAAGAAGAATTTATGCTATACTGACGAAATTTGGTAGGCGTGTTTATGCATCTGAAAGATGACTGTTATACAAATTCAGAAGCTTAGCTACCACCACTTCAGATGCATCATTGATACGGGGCCCCAAGCCACAGGGCTCCAACATGCGTAATTATGGTCCTACTAACAGCGCTCTTATATCTAAAAAAAGCCCCGAAAGAGTTTGGATATAGGACTCACTCAGATCTAGCTCCGCTAGTGTTCAATTTTCTCAATAGTCGCATAAATGTAGTGCTAGTTGCGTCACTCGGAGGATGATAATCAAGTGTACTTTAAATATGCACTATAAAGTTCGTGAGTGTTATTTGTTGTTGAGATTTGACGTAGTGAGTTGATATAAGTTCAAGATGATTTAAAAATGACAAAGAAGACCTTATCAACAGCTATCTGAGTTTGAACGAGGTAATATTTTTGAGCTAAAAAAATAGGGGTTTTCTTTCCACGATATTACAGAAAGACTCAAAAGGAATATATCCACTGTGCCTGATTTTTGGCCGCAGGGACTCTGGAAGGCACTACTATCTTACAAAAACTATGGTTCAACCTCGCACGGATCACCACTGACAGAGAAAACCGCAGTATTCACCACATGGCTGGGGAACTTAGTGCATCTACAGCAGAAATTACAGCTTGTTCCAGCACCAGAATGACACAGTGAACTGTAACAAATCAGTCGTTTGAGAAATAACTCGCAGCCAGGCGCTCTGTAGCGTTCAAACCATTAGCTCTAAATCATTGGCATCTGTGATTTCAGTGATGTCACGTTAGCGATCATTGGAAAATGGAGTGGCAATGTGTAGTGTTCTCCGATCAAATCTGTTTCTCTCTTGGTGCCAGTGATGCAGTGGCGTAACGGAGAATATTAGGAGCCTCCTGCAAAATCAGGTTTCGGACCCCAAGCCATAGTTTATGTCATTCAGGCTTTGGGACCTTAGAATTCTGCCCCCTCCCCACAATGTGGGGGTTGAGGGATGTATGTTACTCCTCTGCAGTGATGACTGTATATTGATTAGAAGAAAGCCAGGTCAGTGCCTGCAAACACTCTTTCTGCCACCTAGACACACTGGGTCTGCACCTACAGTTATTGTTTGGCACTAGCAATTTTCTTTGATTGTAGGAGCCCTCTTGAGGTTAATTCACATATCCTAAAAGCAAACTTGTACGTCAATCTATCGATTAAAACTGTTGTACTGCGATTTACAAATATCATTCAAGGGTTTTTTTCCAATAAGATAACGTGCTTCCTCATTCCCTGTTGTAACCCATCGTGCTCTATAGGGTGTGTTTTTTCTTAGTGTTGGGATTTTTTTCCCATCAGTCTAAAATGTACCCGAGAGTAATTAAACTTGGCTGTGGACTAAAACCGAAATTGTTTGACTTGTGACTTAAAAGTATTAATTCGTTTGAAATAAAATTTAGGCAAAAAGAAAAAAAAACGCAAGCGAAAATGTTTTACAGATTGCAACAATTCAGATATACTGAAAAATGATGACTAGGGCTGCTACACGACTCAAATACGGTTTGCAATATCGGTTCAAGATCTTTTTGTTGCATGTTGAATTTATAAATGGAATATATCAAGTTTGGGGCCCCTATGGCTCGGCGGCCACCAGGTCCGACACCCGTTTAATCCGCCTCTGCCCTAATGCAACACTCTATTTTGAATTAATACACTAACTTGTATAAGTTCTAAAATTAAGAAAACTTCTCCAAAGTTAGAAGAAAAGTTATACTAAATAACTTTAAAAAAAAAACTTAATGAGAAACGATCTCACCAATTCAGATCCACTTGAAATCACTCAACAACTCTCGATGTCACACGATATCTTCCCACTGCCCAAACAGTGCATTCAGAATCGGTATTGCCTACAGTTACAGTTAATATCTTTATTTGGGATTTGGAGCAACAAAGGCTATTATCCCTTACAAAACTATCAAGTATCAATAAGTTAGTTAATGTCAAAATATTTCATCTTCTGAATAAAAAAATCTGAATGTTGATCTGTTTGAAACAGCTTTCTCCAATAACTCTTTGAAGGTGATATTACAACTAGGATCAATTTTGAGAAAAGCTTTAATTTGATTTCGAGGGTGAGTATATCTATCGCATTTTAATAAAATATGCTCCAATTCATTAAAACGATTACAAGAACTACACATTGCATTATCCGTTAAATTAAATTTTTGAAGAAGTCCTGGGGTAATAATCATTTTGCTAAAGATTCAAGTACATAAAATTTCTTCTCTTCTTTTATTTGTCCATTTAGAGATGATGCCAATGCTTATAATATTGCCCAAATTTTCAAAATACTTTCTTAAATAAAAATTATTATTTGCTTCCTTAAATCGTTCTTGATATATTTTTTTACTGATGTCTTCTGAAGCAATCCAGTTCATATAAACGTCAGACTCCGTGACTGATCTTGCGAGATAATCCCGCTGCTCCTTCCATAGTATATTAGAGTGTCCCGGAGTCCAAAGTAATATCAGTTTATTGATATAATATGATTGATATAAAATTTCTTGAGATAAGGAGTTATCTCTGGCACAAAATTTTCGTTCTGGATGACGACTCGAATATCATTTACAACTTCATTTGGAGTACGTAACTCTCTACCAAAATTCAGAAAGGCTGCTGTCTGTCCTGTCGTTTCGCATTTGGCTGTGTTGAGGGCAAAGCGGATAAAGGGTAGCTTTTCTGACCAGCAGTCATGCTTGTCTTGGACTAGAATTGCCAACCGTGGTTTCAGATCCCTATTCTTCCGCTCAACCGGGTTAGCTTGCGGATGATACACAGGTATCAGGGATTGATTGATGTTTAATATGTAGCATATTTGCTGCATCACTGCTGACACAAACTGGGTTCCATTGTCACTGATAAGGCAGCGAGGAATGCCATACCTCAGTAGGACCTCTTCAATCAAGGTAATGGCACATTCCTTTGCTGTGGCATTGGGTAGTGCGAAAAGTTCGACCCACTTGGTGGTACAACCTTCAATGATGAGGATCCATCTTTTGCCATCTTTACTCTCAGGCAGGGGTCCGAAGAGATCAATGGCCAAGGTTTCAAAACGTTGGGCTGGTACAGGTGTCTGTAATAGCCAGAAGGCTTCTGATTGGAAGCTTTGTATTTAATTCAGTCAGGACAGTTCTTTACATAGTCAGTTATGTATTTCCTCATGCCAGTCCAATAATAATTCTTTGATATTCGAGTGTAGGTGCCTTCGGCACCATAATGACCAGCCATTGGAGCATCATGATGGTTTTTGAGGATCAAAGTTCTTTCATGGCTAGGAATCACTAACTGGGCATCTTCACTCTCAGAGTCTGGAGCATATCTGTATAGGACACCCTGATTCATTAAATAACCCCGTTCGACCCAATTGACATAATTAACATTCCTGTCAGGATCTTCGAGGCAAGAAATAATTTTGACTAGCTCCTCATCCTTCACTTGTTCATCACGTATCTCTTTGGGAGACCTGGATGGGACGTCAATGCCTACAGTGCAAACCTCACACTTTTCATCTTCTTCATGACACACCGGCCAAGATAGCATATCTGCAACTACATTACTCTTCCCGGGTATGTACTCCATGTTGAGATTGAAAGATTGTAATTGGAGGGCACAACGGGCTAATCTTTCAGTAGGAGATTTCAGTTTCATGAGCCACTTCAAGGGCTGGTGGTCAGATGCTACGGTGATGCTTCCCCATCAATGTAGCCCCTAAATTTGTTGAGGGCCCAAACCACAGCTAGAGCTTCTCGTTCAGTGGTCGAGTAGTTCTTTTCAGCTGAGTTTAACAACCCACTAGAAAATTCAACTGGATGTTCCTCTTTGTCTTCTCCCTGTAGGACTGCTCCTAGAGCATAGTTACTGGCATCAGTTCTAATCAGGAAAGGCTTAGAAAAGTCTTCTTGTTTTAAAATTGGTGGGGACACCAAACATTGTTTCAGGGACTGAAACGCTTTCTCCTCTTCTTCTGACCAATTCCAGGAAGCCTTTTTCTTAGTTAGGTTCCTCAAGGGACGGGCAATCTCAGAAAAATTTGCTATAAATTTGTGGTACCATGAGCAGGTTTGCAGGAAGGACTGCAGTTGTTTCAAATTTTTAGGAGGTAGAATTCCTAAGATAGCTGAAGTCTTTTCATGATCAACTTCTATTCCTTGGGGTGTAATCCATAGACCCAAGTATTTGACACGTGAGCAAGAAAATTGGCATTTCTCCCTGTTTGCTCGTAACTTGAAATCCATCAAGCGCTTATACACGGCTTCTAAGTCCGCTAGATGCTGTTTGAATGTGGGGGACATGATGATAATATCATATAAGTATGCAAGTATAGGTAAGCCTCTTAGGAAAATATCCTTTAGTCTCTGAAAGGTAGCGGGTGCATTCTTAAGTCCGAAGGGTATCCTTTTGAACCGGTAGGTTCCAAATGGACAAACAAAAGTGGTTTTGTCCCTATCAGCAGTATTAACATTCACTTGGTGGTAACCAGACTTTAGAACAATTGTGGAAATGTATGCCGTATGTTTGGCCTCCTGCAGTAAATCATCCATTCGTGGAAGTGGTTATGTATCAGGGACTGTGACTTCATTCAACTTCCGGTAGTCGATACACAAACGAAACTGGTTGTTTGGCTTTGGGATCAGTACAACAGGAGCTCCATTAGGAGATTCGCATTCTTCAATTATATCTTTTTCAAGAAGGTCTTCAATTTCCTTTCTTAATATTTCCTTCTTTACGGGAGACATTCTGTACGGGGGTATAGAGATAGGAGGACTACTTCCCGAGTTGATATGATGCTCTAAAATAGTTGTTGCTTCTCCCCCTGGTTCGAAGACATTTGGAAGGATTCCAACAAGAGGTTGAGTTTCTCCTTCTGGACAAACTTTGACCTTCTCCCTCTCTTAATTGGCAGGTGTTTCTGGACATTTTCTCAGCTATGGACGGGGTGTGTCCAATTCTTCGCCAAACGGATACTTGTCGGTAGGATTATCCCAGAAGTACCAACAAGCATTCTTCACATCCAGAACTAGACCGGCAGAACTAAGGAAGTCTGTTCCTAGAAGAGTTCTATTTCCCTTTGCCTTTGGGAGAATGATAAATCTAGTTAGGACTGATCTCCCTTCAATTTCTATCATCACTTGGGTTGTGAGGGCCTCACATGTGGTCTGTTGACCATCTGCTAAGCTCATTGCTAACGTGGTTTCCTGGAATAGAAGTCCCTGGACTTTGAATACTTGGTACATCTTTTCCCCAGCAATTGAATGTGAAGATCCTGTGTCTGCACATAAACGGCCTTTTTTCCCACAGAAAGTTATATCGATTAGGGTTAATCGAGGACATTTAGTCTGAGCTGTGTAAGCATTGATGTGGTTAGTTGTTACGTCGTTTCTTTGTGAGGAGTTGGGATTACAAGTAGGACACCTAGACTTTATCACCCCTGGTTTCCCACAGCCGTAACGTTTGAGAGGGATCTCTCATTTGGGACTTCATGCGAATATTCCCTTTTAGGAAGTCGTTCAGGTTTCCTGGATGATACCTGTCTTCCAACATTTAAGGTTTCACTTCCTTTCACGTATCTCTTAGGCCCACTGGGTAGGGAACGCCGGAGATTGTCAAAAGCTTCCAGTTTGTCTGCTAACATTTCTGGTGAGGTAAGGTCTTCCCAGATATCCAAGTAATGTTCCTTACACTCTGGGTAACATCTCTTTTTCATTTGATTGGCAATCATCAAATTCTTTAAGCCCTCAAATGTGTCAATTTTAAGCTCATTGAGCCAACCTTCAAAATAAGTTCGAACTTCGAAATAATAATCCTTCCAGGTCCCATTTGGGCTTTTTCTGTGCCGTGAGAACAGTTCCCGGAATTTTTCTACGGTTAATTTGAAACGTTGGAGAAGCATTACTCGAATGTGGGAGTAATCCCTGCATTTCTCCTCATGCTCACGTGCAATGAGGTAGGTTACATCACTGGGTAGGGCACCAATGAGGTAGGGAACCCACAGATCTTCCCCAAGGTCAAGAAGCTTCATTTGACGTTCAAACAAAGTTAAAAAAAGTCCATGTTATCCACTTCAGAAGTTAAAGTTGATAACAGCTTTTTTAATTCGAGTTTGGCTTGGGGTGGGATGTGTGAACCTACAACTCTCTGAGTCTTATTTTGCGGCCGTTTCTGCAGCTCAAACTCACGCAGGTCTTGTTCTTTTTGTTCCCTCTCCTCATCTATTCTATCTGACACGATGCCTTCAAAAATACCCTTCACAAATTCTGGGTCTTCTTTGTAAGCATCACTTGCCAAAATTTTAGCCCTTAGCTCGATTATTTTTAGGTCTTCCCCATTAGACTCAGATTCATCTAACTCATTAGCAAGCTTAATGAGATCAGCTTTCTTACCTCTTCCCAGAAATAACATGATTGAAAATATTTAAGTGTCTCAAATAAACAAATGGATAAAAAAAAACTAAGGTCAGGCCTGATTGTCCACCAAAGCTCTTACAAATATGGGGATACACTTTAAATAGATCTTACACTTTTATATATTTGAGCCTTTAAATGTTATAAGCTATTATACACCTCAGAAAACAAAATTAAATTTAAATGGGCAAATATACTAACAACATATTCAAAATACCAACAAGGAACATTAATTCAAAAAATAAAATAATATGAAAAAAATTAGTTATGATCAGTTTGTAATGATACAAAAAAATTCAATGCAATGAAATACTAAACAAAATTAAAATATCAAGCAAAATAAAAATCATCAAAGTTCAATCCAAAATACTAAACAGGAAACGTTATCTCAAATAATAAATAATAAATAAAATAATATAATGCAAAATTAAAAATTACCATTACGTAAGAATACAAAAATTTCAATGAAATAAAATAATATGAAAAAAAAATTAGGTATCATCAGTTTGTAATGATACAAAAAATTCAATGCAATGAAAATATTAGACAAAATTAAAATATCAAGCAAAATAATAATCACCCTTGTGCAATCCAAAATACTAAGCAAGAAACGTTATCTCAAGAAATAAAATAATATAAAGCAAAATTAAGAATTACCATTACATAAGAATACAAAAAATACAATGAAAAATAATAAAATATAAGATTAGGCAAAACAAAATTTTTCAATGTGTAATGCTACATAAATTCAGAATGAAATTATTCTATAGAATATCAAGCAAAATTTTTTGAAATCAACATACGTGCATAATAATAAATTTAGTATATATCAGGTGTTCTATCACAGTCAGTAACACTTATAGTAGGGTTGCTACCATTTATTTTGAAAAAACGTGCACAACACTGTAACGAGATTTCTTCCCCCTTTTTTAAAAAAAAAACGCCCACAACTTTGTAGCAGGATGCTACCGCGAATTTTGAAGAAATGACGAACACTGACACGTGCACACTTTAGCAGGATTGCTGTACCGAATTTTGAAGAACACATTACACAGCAGGATTGCTGTCGCGAATTTTGAAAAAATTCACAAAACACTGGAACTTACGAACTTTAGCTGGATTACTAACACGAATTTTGAAAAAATGTAAAACACTGACACTCACGCACTTTAGCAAGGTTGCTACACGAATTTTGGAAAAACTCCACAAAACCTTTAAAAACTCATAACAGGAAACGGTAGGGTTTACTTCTTTCTCTCGTGAGACAACGGAAGTCAGGATGATTCACTTTGTCTGGTTCGATTTAAAGGAATTTTGGCAGGAACGTAGATGCATAATTACAAAAGCAAAATGTATTCGTTACTCATCTCTTGCTTTAGAAGGCTTGCGGCGTAGGATCATTTGTTTCTTTCCGGGCCGGTTCCATTTTCTTCAGGCCGCTTGCTACTCCGGGTCGTTAGGCTCGAGCCCACGTTGGGGGCGCAATTTATAAACTCGCTGGGATGAATTTGTAAGTCGTTTTCGATTATATCAATTCATCTCAGGGTTAAATAAGATTCCTTTATTCATTCATAGACACAGTTTAAGAGGTATAAATACTAAAGCAGAAATAGCTTGGGGAAAGATTCCGCGTGATGGTCGCACCAGGGGTACTCACAGTCTTACTGGCTCAACTCCCAGTTTCCCCACCAGGGGAAACCGTGTAAGTACGCTAATGTGGAGGCGCCATCTAGCAGTTCTTACAAAAATAAAATAATAAATATAATCATTGGTTACAAAGATAAATTTTTTAAATTATTTTAAAAAATTTATGTGGGATGGCGTCTAGGGGAAGGTTCGATTTTAATGTTAAAATAAGCACGCAGAGTTAAAATAACTTAATTTATTAATAACAACACAACTAAAACATTTACTATCTACAAGGGGTTTTTAAATAATTCGAGATAGCACCATACCAATTCCGAAACACGTACTCTTTCTCAAACAACGGAGAGACCGATTTCCTCTGACCTGCCTTCGTTCAAGATTTGGTGCAACTCTCAGTTTCTCTTTTCTGCCCCCTTTATAAATACATGACCTCATCGTATCGCGCAGCAAAAACTCACGTGGTTTCGATTAGTGGTGCCATCTCTTACAATAAAAATCGAAAGAAGTAAAGAAAACTTGCACTCCTTTCCTACAAGTTCGGCCATCCTGGGAATCACTGACCTCAGTGATTTTACATACCATACAACAAAATATCGGCCTCTGCAAAATTAATATTAATCGGAGATAAAAATTCCAACATAGACATTCAAATTTAAAAATAAGGATACAACTCTCAAAAATGAAATATTAATAGCAAAGAAAACAAAACACATTAATACACATTATGTTCTTTTAAAAAGAATAGAAAACGCTTTTATAAAAATACATCATCATGGTGAGTAAAATTTCATTAAGTCAGCAGATGAATTTGTTTTCTTAGGTCCCTCATGATCACCCACTTTCTCTAAATCATATCTATCTCTAGGTTTTACTTTAACTATTCTATATTGTCCCTTCTCATGTGCTAACTTTATTATCCCAGTTTGCATATATCTCTTGGTACAACTATCAATTCACGACCTTCAACATATTTGTAAAGTATTTCTTTTTTATCGAAAAAGTCTGAATTGCTGTTTGTTTAAATCAGTGACCTTAGACTCTGAGTGTATTCATCCTCTTGTTGTGCCCTTTTTAATCTTGCGGTTAGAGCATCGTTAATAATTATTGCGACTGGATATCTGCTAAGGGCATCCACATTGCATTCTCTGGCCGGAACGATGCACAATTTCATAATCAAACTCTTCCAGCATAATGCCCATCGCGCTATACGAGTAACCAAATACTTTTTGTCCATAGTCTTTTGAAACGCTGAGCAATCCGTTATGACTTTGAAATGATTTCCCATAAGGTAGGTACGAAATTTCTTTAAAGCGTTGACAACAGCAAGAACTTCAAGTTCATAGCTGCTATACTTCTCCTCTGACGGAGTAGTTTTCTTAGACATGTATTTAACTGGATGCAATTTTCCATCTTCTGCCTCTTGGAGTAAGACGGCTCGTAGCCTTATTGACTTGCGTCCGTGTGCAATTTGGTTGTTTTTCCTGCTGGAAGATACTTAATACTGAACTTTCAGTCAATTATTGCTTGAGCTTTTCAAATGCTTCTATTTGAGGTCGTTCAAACAAATCGATTGTCGTTTCTAATTAGATCACTCAAAGGTTTGCTATTTTAGAGTATGACGGAATAAATTTTCGAAAATAGCCAGTGAGTCCTAAAAAGCTTTGGACTTGTTTGACAGTCGTTGGTACAGGAAACCTCTGGACAGCTATCGTTTTTGCAACTGAAGGGCGCACCGTTCCATTTTCGACAACATGACCCAAAAATTCCACCTTTCGTTTTATAAAAACTGACATTTTCCAAACTTGATCTCCAACCCATATCTGGATGCGACCGCAAACACCTTCTTTAGTTTTTCCAAACCTTCTTTCTCATCTTTAGCTGGAACGATCAAATCGTCCAAATAAATTATTACGATGGCTTTTCGCATGAGTTCCCTAAAAATGTTGTACACAT
>BMAO01007989.1:0-75769 GCA_019973975.1 Trichonephila clavata | reverse complement strand
GCTGATTTAGTGGAGTAAATGTGGAACATTGAACTGTACAGAGTGAACATTGAAATATTAAACTCTAACCTATTGAACTGAACCGAAAAAAGGGGACCGAGTCGACACAAGAATCGACTCGGTCCCCCTTTTTTGGTGAAGGAAGGTGCCAACGTTGGAGGGCCTCTCTTGAAAACTTGTACATCTGTGAAAAACATGCCAAAAACAGGCCCAAATCCGTAACTAATACCTAAGAAGGAACCTTTTGTGTTCTAATTCATGACGTCATGAATGGATGTAAGTATCATGAAAATGAATGGAAGGAAAGGATAGGATGCAAAATGAAAAAGGTTGAAATATATTTCAGAAGCAAATAAAGTTTACAACCAATCTCTCTAAAAAAAAATTTTTTTTTTTTTTTTTTTTTTACAGAGTGAGAAAACTTTTCAGAGTGAGAAAAATGTTTTAGAGCAAAGAATAGTTTGAGTTTGACTCCAAGTTGTCGAGTGTTTATACCCTACATTCAAGTGACGTCATGCGCAGTAGAATGTTATAGGACTTGTCATTTTTTTTTTCAGTGTCTCATTTCTCCTGGCATCGTGTTCGAACCTTCCATCTCGGCCTATTCCAATGGGATCGAGTTCTTTTCGATTCAAACCGTGTGGGTTTCCAGGCTCTCGAGACCCTCCTATGGGGGGTATTCCCAATGGTTGTACAGGGTTCGACAGGACCAGTAGCCCACGTCCTACCCTGCGCGACACACGTTCCTAGACACCTTAGGAGGCCCATCATGTACCTTTGAATGTTACGATGGTTCACTCCTTACAGACCCTCCTATGGGGGGTAGGATCAAATCAATGGGAGGGTTGCCCTCTACTAGCGCGTCTCTTTCATTTGACATGCTACAAACGCTTCTCGGTTCCATAGAAGCCGAGATAGGTTCAAGACAAATGGTCACCTGTTTTTGAACCCTAGAGACACTTCTAGGGGTGGGGTAGGATCTTGTAAGGGGTATCTTTCGAAAGAGCCTTTTATTCCAAACAGATGGATAGGTGACACGATGACCTGAGGGGTCCTGGGGCTGAGCAAGGTCCCGTTCAAGTTTCGCGAGACGCGAAAAGGGACCCGCACTCAAACCACTATAGCACAAAAACCATTCAAGGTGCGACATTGAAACCAAGTCTAAACAATGACCCATCGTATGGGCCATCCGAAAATATAAAAATTTATACAAAAAATACAAAAATATCATAATGAAAACAATTAAAACATTACGTGAATAAAGAGGTCATGCGAGACCGGCCCTTAAGGGGGCTTACACACAAATTTTGTGGCAAGTGACCCTTAAAAGTGATAGAAGAGATGGAGCTCTATCGAATGACATCACAATTGGCAAGGGTCGACCACTGGTGCGGGCACTATTCGCTGAAAACTGTTGAAAAATGCTTATTTTTAGGTCGTAATCCAAAATTATTTCGCTGTTTCGCTGCTGGCTGCTGCTATCTCTCACCAGACTAATTAAAAAAAAAATTTTAAAAAAAAGCGCAGTAGAGTTTTAAAGGCGCATGCGCAGTAGCATTTTATTGGACTTGTAATTTTTTCGCAGCATTAGACTCGTAGTATGGAAGCTTTTTCCCATTGGATATGCTATGGAATCAAGTCCAAACCTTCTATCTCGGTAAATTACGGTCGGATCGGGTCCAGACTTTTTCCCTGGGGGGTCATGGGGACCCCCCTGGTGAACCGGAAGTGGCGATATCTCGGCTCCTATGGGGCCCTCGTAGACGTGTGACCCGTCCAAAGATTCAGAATCGTTTGTAGTTTACAAAACATCCATCGGTTTGGACCTAGACCACCTGGTTCAGGCACTAGGCTAAAAAAGGCCCTATGACCTACTTTGGATTTTGCTCCTCACCTATCCGTCCGATTTTCAAACGGTTGACATGTTGTTGGAGATAGCCCTTCACAGGGACTATCGTCTATATACATGGATCTAGACCTTGGGACCCGGGTTTCGATCCATATCCAAAACATTTCGACATTTGAAAGACGATTGTCCTCAGCCACACCCCCTCAGGGCGTCGTGTCACCTATCCACGTGTTTGGAAGGGCGAGTTCTTTCGAAGGATACCGTTACAAGATTCTACCCCCTATAGGAGGGTCTGTAGGGTTCGAAAACTGGTGTCAATGTCTTGAACCCACTCGGCTTCTATGGATCCCATAAACTTTTGCAGTTGTCAAATGAAAGAGACGAGCAGTAGATGGCAACAGTGACTGAACTGTTACCCTCACCTACCCCATAGGAGGGTCTGTAAAGAGTGAAAAAAAACAAAATTCAAAGGTAAATCACGGGCTCCTAGGTGCCTATGAACTTCTGTGTGGCATTGTAGGACGTGGGCTTCAAGCCCTGTCGAACCCTGTACAATTCTGAAGTATACCCCCCATAGGAGGTCTCGAGAGCCTGGAAAAGAACACAGTTTTAATCGAAAATAACTCGACTCCTATGAGCCGATAAGGGAGGGTGAGCTATCAAAGGGTTGGAGGGCACGAGTAGATGACAAAACTACTCATGGTGTAGCAGACCCCCATAGGAGGGTCTACAGAAAAATGAAACTGGAAATTAAAATGACAATGATAATACACGTAAGCACTTGAAGAACAACTTGAGAATCAAACTCAAACTATTCTCAGCTCTGAAAAGTTTTCTCACTCTTAAAAAAAAAAAAAAAAAAAAAAATTTTTTTTTTAGAGAAGCTTACATGATTTAGTTTCAAAGGTTTGCTAGGGAACTCTAAAGTTGAAGAGATGGCTGAACGAGGTCGAACCAACCTTTTACTCTATTGTTTTTCCAACGCCATGTATTGGAAGAGATTCTGTCCACTCTTTTCTTTGCAACAAATCTTTCAATATTTTAATTTCAACTGACATGTTTTGTACTTTAGCGTTCAACTCATCTGTCATTTTCTTTTTTCCATCATATTTGTTCCATTTTTCTTTTTTCCATTCATATTCTTTTTTCCATTCCTTTTTCAACACGTCATTTTCCTTTTTCAACACGTCTTTTTCCTTTGAATCAAATCTCTTTCCCTTTCCATGAGGTCGTTTCTCGCTTTCATCTCGTTGAGTTTTGGTCGTTTTTCATTGCATTTCATCCATCTTTGACCTTAATATCAGCTTGTGGTCCATGGCACATGCTTGTTTTGTTTTCTTGACTTCATTCATCTATTTTGTTGTTTACGAGACAACACATATACTTCGTCTCTCATGCGTTGAAAGGAATAATCGGATCCCTGGTGTCCCTCCTTGACATACACTATTTTATTATTGTATAGATTCAACTGTAGAGGTGTGCATCCTCCGTTTCCTCGTAGCGCGGATACAAGGGAATCGCACAATTTAAAAATTTCCAGAACGTCACATGGATCGGTACCCCCCATCTTACATTATACCATGGGTCTCGTACACGCTTGGCAACCTTTTCCCAACTGGATACATTTTTACTTCCAAGTTGCTCCCACAATAATTTTTCTATTCCCCCTGGAAAGAGGGTACAGAGAAACGCAATACTATGCGGGTGCAAGGGTCGATTGATGTGAAAATGAGACGCATGGACTGGATCGCTTAAATTGTCAGGACCCTTGTCACACGACGATTTGGGTTGACTCACGTAGACGATGGTGCGCACCAGATGAAAGGCATTTTTAATCTCGACGCATTTTTTAGCCTGACCGCTCTTGGGAAATTCATACCGAACTTTTCTTTTCCAGACGTCTTCAAACGCACTCTCTTGTTCACACGCTACAATCATGTGTCGGTGTTGTGTTTTAAATGTCAACCCATCACATAAACACCAAAAGGGTAAAATGACAAATTGATCCCGAATATTTTCCATTTCCCTACAAAATGTATCAAAAATATCATGTTTTACCATCAAGTGAAACCAATTCAAGTCTTTCCTCAAATAACGTTGAATAATACCATAAACATCTTTTCCCAAACCACTGGCTTCCTCAAATTCTATCCCCTCTTCCCACAGGTCGGGTTTCTCAAAAACAGACTCATATAATCGTACAGCATGCAATTGGGGACGACCATACATGTCACGAGGATTGGGTTGAAAGTGTTGACATTCACATGTTTCCACCACCTCTACTTTCTGTGTCTTGTCTGCTATCATTTTATCATTTAAAAGGGCCCGATAGTTTTGGCATTCGTGACGAATAGCTTCAAACAGGACACCACATGATTCACATTAACGGGAAGATTCTTTTCCCCATGATTCCATTGTCGACGTCCAAAACAAAACACACATTGTTTACGAAAATTCAAACTATGCTCTTTGGAAGCATGTGTAGAATAAAAATGAAGTACTGTCATTTCCTCGTCACATTGTGGGCAACATATGGGATCATTTGAATGGTTATGTAAATGCCTGAAAAAAGTCGAAGAAGATTTATACATGTTTGTTGTGAGTTGTAAATGATCAACGTTTGAATGCTTACAATCAGGGAATACAAACAAAACTGTCAAACTCTTGGCAGATTGAAGAGCTCAAAAAATTTCAACCAAACTCTACTCTCTAAAAAAAAAAAAAAAATTTTTTTTTTTTTTTTTTTACAGAGTGAGAAAACTTTTCAGAGCTGAGAATAGTTTGAGTTTGATTCTCAAGTTGTTCTTCAAGTGCTACGTGTATTATCATTGTCATTTTAATTTCCAGTTGTCATGTTCTGTAGACCCTCCTATGGGGGGGGGGTCTGCCTACACCATGAGTAGTTTTGTCATCTACTCGTGCCCTCCAACCCTTTGATAGCTCACCCTCCCTTATCGGCTCCATAGGAGTCGAGTTATTTTCGATTAAAACTGTGTTCTTTTCCAGGCTCTCGAGACCCTCCTATGGGGTTATACTTAAGAATTGTACAGGGTTCAACAGGGCTTGAAGCCCACGTCCTACAATGTGCCACACAAGTTCATAGGCACCCTAGGAGCCCCGTGATTTACCTTTGAATTTTGTTTTTTTTCACTCTTTACAGACCCTCCTATGGGGGTAGGGTAACAGCAGTTACACTGTTGCCCTCTACTCGCTCGTCTCTTTCATTTGACATACTGCAAAAGTTTATGGGATCCATAGAAGCCGAGATGGGTTCAAGACCCTTTGACACCTGTTTTCGAAACCTACAGACCCTCCTATGGTTGGAAGAATCTTGTAACGGGTATCCTTCGAAAGAGCTCGCCCTTCCAAACACGTGGATAGGTGACACGACGCCCTGATGGGTGTGGGGGCTGAGCAAGGTCCCTTTCAAATGTCGAAATGGTTTGGAGCCTAGGATCGAAACCCGGGACCCAAGGTCTAGATCCAAGGTATATAACGATAGTCCCTGTGAAGGGCTATCCAACAACGTCAACCGTTTGAAAATCGGACGGATAGGTGAGGAGCAAATCCAAAGTAGGTCATAGGGCCTTTTTTAGCCTAGTGCCTGAACCAGGGGGTCTAGGTCCAAACCGATGGATGTTTTGTAAACTACAAACGATTCTGAATCTTTGGACGGGTCACACGTCTACGAGGGCCCCATAGGAGCCGAGATATCGCCACTTCCGGTTCACCAGGGGGGTCCCCATGACCCCCCAGGGAAAAAGTCTGGACCCGATCCGACCGTAATTTACCGAGATAGAAGGTTTGGACTTGATTCCATAGCATTCCAATGGGAAAAGCTTCCATACTACGAGTCTAATGCTGCGAAAAATTACAAGTCCAATAAAATGCTACTGCGCATGCGCCTTTAAAACTCTACTGCGCATGCACAATGTGATGTCACTCTTGAATGTTGTATAAAATGAGATTTTTTTTTTTTTTTAATTAGTCTAGTGAGAGATAGCAGCAGCCAGCAGCGAAACAGCGAAATAATTTTGGATTACGACCTATAAATAAGCAATTTTCAACAGTTTTCAGCGAATAGTGCCCGCACCAGTGGTCGACCCTTGCCAATTGTGATGTCATCCGATAGAGCTCCATCTCTTCTATCCCTTTTCGGGGTCACTTGCCACAAAATTTGTGTGTAAGCCCCCTTAAGGGCCGGTGAGTCTCGCATGACCTCTTTATTCACGTAATGTTTTAATTGTTTTCATTATGATATTTTTGTATTTTTTGTATAAATTTTTATATTTTCGGATGGCCCATACGATGGGTCATTGTTTAAACTTGGTTTCAATGTCGCACCTTGAATGGTTTTTGTGCTATAGTGGTTTGAGTGCGGGTCACTTTTCGCGTCACGCGAAACTTGAACGGGACCTTGCTCAGCCCCAGGACCCCTCAGGTCATCGTGTCACCTATCCATCTGTTTGGAATAAAAGGCTCTTTCGAAAGATACCCCTTACAAGATCCTACCCCCCCTAGAAGGGTCTCTAGGGTTCAAAAACAGGTGACCCTTTGTCTTGAACCTATCTCGGCACGTACGAACCTATCTCGGCTTCTATGGAACCGAGAAGCGTTTGCAGCATGTCAAATGAAAGAGACGCGCTAGTAGAGGGCAACCCTCCCATTGATTTGACCCTACCCCCATAGGAGGGTCTGTAAGGAGTGAACCATCATAACATTCAAAGGTACATGATGGGCCTCCTAAGGTGCCTAGGAACGTGTGTCGCGCAGGGTAGGACGTGGGCTACGAGTCCTGTCGAACCCTGTACAACCATTGGGAATACCCCCCATAGGAGGGTCTCGAGAGCCTGGAAACCCACACGGTTTGAATCGAAAAGAACTCGATCCCATTGGAATAGACCGAGATGGAAGGTTCGAGCACGATGCCATGAGAAATGAGACACTGAAAAAAAAATGACAAGTCCTATAACATTCTACTGCGCATGACGTCACTTGAATGTAGGGTATAAACACTCGACAACTTGGAGTCAAACTCAAACTATTCTTTGCTCTAAACATTTTTCTCACTCTGAAAAGTTTTCCAACTCTGTAAAAAAAAAAAAAAAAAAAAAAAATTTTTTTTTTAGAGAGATTGGTTGTAAACTTTATTTGCTTCTGAAATATATTTCAACCCTTTTTCATTTTGCATCCTATCCTTTCCTTCCATTCATTTTCATGATACTTACATCCATTCATGACGTCATGAATTAGAACACAAAAGGTTCCTTCTTAGGTATTAGTTACGGATTTGGGCCTGTTTTTTTGGGCATGTTTTCACAGATGAGTACAAGTTTTCAAAGAGAGGCCCTCCAACGTTGGCACCTTCCTTCACCCAAAAAAAGGGGGACCGAGTCGACTCTTGTGTCGACTCGGTCCCCCTTTTTTCGGTTCAGTTCAATAGGTAGAGTTTAATATTTCAATGTTCACTCTGTACAGTTCAATGTTCCACATTTACTCCACTAAATCAGCCATTTGTTTCTGACATTCGGCCTGCAGCTTGTTGAAATGCTGTAGATAACGCGCAAACCGGTAAGATTTGACCATGGTGCACTCGGAAATGTCATAATTTTCGTGCACCTCATCGTGGAGGTGATCGGGTAGCGTATGGTCATGGAGATCCTGGAACTTTGGCAGCGTCTCCAAGCTGATGGTAAACAACCCCAGCTGCTCAAAGAGTTTGCGCTGGTCGGTTCCCTTGACCACGATGAGGCCTCGATTGCCTTGCGCCAGCTGACCAAATTTACCCCTGACGCAAAAGCTGAGGTATTCGAGGGGCACGGATCCAGGCAGGTGGCTTTTGAGACGGAGACGTTCGTTGATATACCGATTGACCCGGTCATCTTTCGAGGTCCCATTGGAATGATCCACGGTGATGCACATGACTTGTGGATCCTCCGAAATGCTGGCAATGGAGACTTCGATGGGGACAGGCTTACCCCCACGATGAAACACGTTGGCATGAGCAAAAAAGGCTAGATGAGACATGGTGCATTTGAGAGAAGGGCGGCGGATGGCTCGCCTAATATACTCTGGTGGGTCACGTGAATCGATTCCTATTGGCTGGCAATCCATATCATGAGATTTCTATCGGCTATTCACATTGACATGCAAAAAAATAAAAGAGGTTGGTAAAAAGTACACATTTTTAAAAGAGAGGCTCTCCAACCTTGGCACCTTCCTTTATCCAAAAAAAGGGGGACCGAGTCGACTTTGGTGTCGACTCGGTCCCCCTTTTTTTGGGCCATTGGGCAATTTTTTTTTACTCTCTCAAAGCTGAAACTTTGTCCTTCCATTCCGCCTGCAACTTTTGAAACTGCTGCAGATATTTTGCAAATTGAAAAGATTTCAGCATGGTGCAATGAGACACGTCCCCTTCCTCGTGGAGGTCATCATGCATGGGGTTGGGAAAGGTGCCATCGCCAAGGGTGTTGAATTTGGGCAGCATCTCCAAGCATACGGTGACGAGTCCCAACTCTTTAAACATTTTTTGCTGTTTGGAGCTTTTCACGACAATGAGACCTCCTGGGTCCACCATGCCCCTCACGCAATAGGGTAGGTAGTCTACAGGCACACTCTTGGGCAAGGGACGTACCAGACGAAGACGAGCGTTTTTGCAGGCATTGTATCGCATGTCTCGGGGCGTGGAGTCGAATCCGTCATGGTTGACGGTAATGCAGAGCACTTGAGGATCACTGCCATTCTTGGGAAGGGTGGCAATAGACAACTCGATGGGCACTGGCTTGCCCTGGTGGAGAAAGTAGTTGGCATGAGCAAAATAGATAGACATGCTTCTGAAAAAGAATGATTCTGCTGGCTGGCCTTATATAGGCTCGAGGAGCGTGACGTCAACTGGCATCCCATATTCCAAGGCCTTGCGATGCGAGCGTTCCACGTGGGGTTCCAACGCCCGTTTCCAAGCTGGGGGCATGACCAGGCGCCAAGGAAGGGGTCGTCTCGATGCATTTCCCAATCATCCAACCACGTTAATAGTCTCACGTACACCTCCGCTAGGCGCGTGCAGTTTGTGAGATTCAACGTATAGGCCTCCTTATTGTGAGGTTGATGGGCTTCCCAAACTCGGCGAGACGGGGGACGACCCAGTTGAAAGAATCTCAACTCGACGCCTGGATCCCACGTCAAATCCAAATGACTGGTAAACACGACCACGGTCTTTCCAAACGACCGAGGCACGTGCACCCCGAAATTGGGTTCAAAGAGGATGGTGTAAGGATAGTCGTGCTCGTAATACGTGACTCGATCGGGCCAGCGACCCAAATTACCAAACACGATCGTCGTGCGATGTCGACACTGGTCCAATAAATGTTGGATCATTCTGACACAAAGAGACTTGCTTTTTTAAAAAATAATACTTTTTGTTGGACACGGGTCCAATAAAGGTTGTATCATTCGGACACAAAGAAGGAGACTTGTTTTTTAAAAAATTATACTTTTTGTTTGCAACGGGTCCAATAAATGTTCGGACACAAAGAAGGAGACTTGTGTGTTTTTTAAAAAATAATCATTTTTTTATTGATCATGATCATACTCTACAAGATAGATTCAGAGGTTGCATGGCTTTAAATCCAACAGAAGGTCGGATACAAGGGGAGAGTTTGGGCATTGACAAGTCCAGGGCTCCATCGCCATATCGTGTTCAAAAGTCTCCAGGAAGGTGATGAGTTCATTGTTTTCATCAAAGAACGAGGGCACCAGGTGGAGCACCGAGGGTTCGGGTCCAGAGAAGGACGTTAGGAGTTGGTCGAGCCATGCAGCTTCGGGCTCTGGAACGGGATCTGGAGAGATGAGCTCAGGTTCTGGAATCGGCTCAGGTTCTGGAATCTGCACAGGTGGCGGAGAGATGAGCTCAGGTTCTGGAATCTGCACAGGTGGTGGAGAGAGGAGCTCAGGTTCTGGAATCTGCACAGGTTGAGGAACTCAGGTCGGAAGGCTCAGGTTGTGGAATCTGCACAGGTCTGGAGGATAGAGTAGCTCAGGTTGTGGAATCTGCACAGGTGGGGATAGAGTAGCTCAGGTTGTGGAATCTGCACAGGTCTCTGGATGCATCCTCGTTTCTTGGAGGGGCGCGTCTCCTCCCCCGATCGCTTCAGTCCAAGCACTGGGGTCGGAGGCGGTAGCTTGTAGGCGATTTGATCCAACGTTTTTTTTTTCTCGAAAATCTCCCAGGTGAAATCCCTTCTGAAGGAGCTGAGGGAGCAGGGATTCGGGGATCAGGTCCAGACCCAAAACGGTTTTTTGAACCGTCAACAGCAAATAGTGGGTTCCCGCCGGGATCGGATAGGCCGTGTGTGGCTCCAAGATGGTCCGATGGTAGAGCATTTGGTCGTAGGGCTCGAAACTCTTCTCGTTCACGTTGGGTCGGGCTCGACACTGGAGACTGGAAGGGGCAGTTCGTAGAGCAGCAGGGGCACGTGCGTCGTTTGAATGAAATGCACTTCTCCGGGGTGCACCGTTCTCAACCCAAAGGTAAAGTCTTTTTTCACAAAAAACAGGTTGCCATAAATGTACACCATCCTCTTGTCGGTATTTTTGAGCAAACGATCTGGATTTTTCAAGAGGCTTTTGGACACTTTTCCCCACAGGATCGCGTTGGGTCGAAATTCGTTCACGTGCTTGGCTTCCAGCACGGCCCGCTTGAAATTGTCCATCAACGTCTTTTGGTGGTACCACGGATCTTGACGAAATAAGGTAAAAACACGCGTTTGGCGTGAGGCTCCTGGTAGAGGATGCCCGCTCGCACCTGGCCTTGTTGAGCGGCATATTCCAACGCATCGGGTTTCTCGGGCAGCGTCACGGGCACCACGGTGGAGGAGAGGTGCTCTGGGAAGGCATCCATGCTGCAAACTGACGAGAAGCGTCGACCCGCGTCCTCCTTTTATACGTTTCAGACAGGATGCGAGTGAAAAATGGGGTTGAGAGGTTGGTGGAGAATGGCACACATGCCTTGCACGGCAATCCAGCGATGACATTGAGTCTGGTGGCAAAAGGGACATTCGCCTCGTGCATGGGATTTCAAGAGCATGACGGGGATGCGTTTGAAAGGACTGAAAGCGCTCCATTTTTCTTGAATGTCTTTAAAGTCTTGCTTGGAACGAGAATCGGTCACACAGAGGGTGCCGACATTGAGATAATGTAAAGAGTTGAACACTTTATGCGCCCCGACGCGATCCGAAGCATACGAGACGACCCCGTTGGTGAGCGTGAAACCATGGTCTCTTAGACACAACACGGCCAGACCGTGCGTATGGAAAAAGACTTGAGCGTGGTGCTGGGGAAATCGATAAGCATAAGGAGGGCGTCGTCGAGACGAGGAGAAACGACGTCGTCGAGGGTCTTGGGGAGAGTTTAGTTTTGGGGGCTCATGAGAAGACTCTGGGTGTGAAGGAGAACCCATGGAGGGCAAAGGGGAACCAGGGGCGGATAACAGGCTCAACACATTGTCCGTGTCGGTCATGTTGAAAAAGAGAAGCTGCAAATTATGTGCTCTGAAATGTAATCTGCAAAGTGTTTGCTCTTAAACATTCTCTCTAAAAAAAAAAATTAAAAAAAAACTTTTTTTTTTTTTTTGTAAGGATAAATTAATTTCTTGTCTAGCTAGAGTTGTTCTCTTCTAGTGCTGCGTGTATTAAAACTCCGTGTTCTTTCAAAGTTTAAAAGCTTTCTACCACCCCCTCATTTCATTTACTCGTCTAGTGTAGTGTGCTTTGAAATTTTGTTTCTTTTTTATTTATCGTGTCCGACCATGTCTGTTGTTTCGGATGCATGTTATTGTGAACAAGATTGTTTAGTGTGTTCTCGGGGAAAAGAGCCCCCTCATGATTGTGTGATTCACGTTTTATTGGAATCGATGGTGTTTCAAGAACGAGTGATGCACGGTGAACCCACCGAAGCACGATTGAAACAAATTTTAGAGATTGGACAACACTATTTACCCCGGGCCATGCATTGGACGGACGAAAATAGTAAACGTTGGCAAAGGATGTATGACGTGATCCAGAGTGGGTTTCCCAAACCCTCTGTCGGAAGCGAATAAAGTTTAAAAGATTTGTCAGAAGCATATAAAATTTGAAATATCTTTTAGACGCAAACAAAGTTTGAAATATCTTTCAGAAGGAAAGTTTGAAATATTTGTCAGACGCACATAAAATTTGAAATATCTTTCAGAAGCAAAAATAAAATTTGAAATATCTTTCAGAAGCAAAAATAAACTTTAAAACATTTATCAGATGCAAATAAAGTTTACAACCAATCTCTGTAAAAAAAATAAAAAAAAAATTTTTTTTTTTTAGAAAGATTGGAGAGTGTTTAAAAAAGGTTGAGCCTTCCACTCGAGCTTTCATTTGGTTTGCTCTGTTGTCAACATTTCTTATTCTCTTCATGATGACCTCGTTCGATTCTCTCCTGGGTGAATTGGAAAAAAACATTCTCCCAGGTTTGCGAGACAACGTCTCACGCTGGTCTCCCCTCTTCTGAACCTTCCGAACTTTACAGTGATTACCTCGAACAGCAGGCGGCCCAAGGCAAGGGGGCCTTTCTGCAAGCTCTGTGGACGGTCTTGGCCCTTCCCAAATTGTATCGATTGGCGTACAAGGCCTGGAGGCGACATGGACCTCAACCGTTGGCCCCTTGGATTCTCTTGGCTCAAGCCGTCTTGGATGGCTGTTTTGCACTCAAATGGCCCGAAAGCGTCTTCCAAATACCCGAGACGTGTTCCATCTGTCTGAGTCCGATGCATTGGCCAGAAAAGACACATTGTGGCCATGTATTTCACATGCGGTGTTTACTGCAACATCTGGAGGTGAGGAATACCTGTCCTCTCTGCAGGGCGCCCAACCCCATACGAGCAGCCTCGTAGAGGAGGGGGACAGGGATTCCCCAGAAAAATGGGAGATGGATGACTGGAAAGGAGCATAGCTCGGGACCAGTCATTCATCTCCCATTTTTTTGGGCTACTCTCAGAGTCAAGGTTGGAAACGACCCGAAAAAAAACTCTGACACAATTTTTAGAACATTGTGCAAGATGTAAGACCAATAAAATGTGAAAGATGAAAAGCAAATCATGGTGACATTCCATATATTATACAAATTTAGGGTTTGGAACAGCCATGGGAGAATGTTTGCTGGAAAGGAGCATAGCTCGGGACCAGGAATCATTCTTCCATTGGGGGGGGGGGGGGTTTGGAAACGACAAGAAAAAAAACTCTGACACATTGATTCAGACTGTGGCTGAAACATTGTGTGTAAGATTCACAATGGAAGGTTGACACATTTTTTCAGACTGTGCCTCGAACATTGTGTAAGATTCACAATGATAGGCTAATAAAAAAAAATATCGCAAAAGCCAAAAAAAGAATGTGAGGCAAGTTTAAAATACCTTTCAGGAGCGAATAATATTGACAATCAAATTCTTGGCAGATTGAAGAGCTCAAAAAGTTTAAAACATTCTTTCTCTCTGAAAAAAAAATTTAAAAAAAAATTTTTTTTTAATTTTTTTTTTAGAGAAGCTTACATGATTTAGTTTCAAAGGTTTGCTAGTAAACTCAAAAGTTGAGAGATGGCTGAACGAGGTCGAACCAACCTTTTTACACTATTGTTTTTCCAACGCCATGTATTGGAAGAGATTCTGTCCACTCTTTTTCCTTGCAACAAATTTTTCAATATTTTATTTTCAACTGACATATTTTGTAATTTGGCGTTCAACTCATATTCTTTTGTTTTCAACTCATATTCTTTTGTTTTCAACTCATATTCTTTTGTTTTCCATTCATATTCTTTTGTTTTCCATTCATATTCTTTTATTTTCCATTCATATTCTTTTGTTTTCAACTCGTCAAGTTCCTTTTTCAACACGTCGTTTTCCCTTTGAATCAAATCTCTTTCCCTTTCCATGAGGTCGTTTCTCGCTTTCATCTCGTTGAGCTTTGGGTCGTTTTTCGCTTGCATTTCATTCATCTTTGACCTTAATATCAGCTTGTGGTTCATGGCACATGCTTCTTTTGTTTTTTCATTCATCCTATTTTGTTGTTTACGAGACAACACATACACATCGTCTCTCATGCATTGAAAGCAACACTCGGCTCCCTCCTCGACATACACTATTTTATTATCGTATAGATTCAAATGCAGAGGTGTGCATTCCTCCGTTTCCTCGTAGCGCGGATACAAGGGAATCACACAATTTAAACATTTCCAGCCCGTCACATGGATCCGTACCCCCCCCCCCTCTTACATTATACCATGGGTCCCGTACACGCTTGGCAGCCCAACTGGATACATTTTTATTTCCTACAGTAATTTTTCTATTCCCCTTGGAAAGAGGGTACAGAGAAACGCAATACTATACGGGTGCAAGGGTCGATTGATGTGAAAATGAGACGCATGTTGCTTAAATTGTCAGGACCCTTGTCACACGAGGGTTGACTCACGTAGACGATGGTTCGCACCACACGCCAAGATGGCAACGTCGTGAGATGGCTCGCCTCCAATGTTCCAACAACACCCCTATTGGAATGATTCTCTGTCTTTTCTCGACATACCAACGTTGTAATGCCTACACTTCATAGGTCGCTGCTTTCCCCCAGCTTGACTTGTCTCATTTTCATTTACCCTCCCTGACCTACCTCCATTACATGGGTCGTTGCCCAGCGTGACAAGTCTCCATTTCATTTGTCACCTCCATTTTCATCCAGGATGAAACTATTTTTTTTTCTCGCGCCCCATATTTTTTTCAGAGGAATTTGAAAAAAATTTTCAATCAACACACCCTAAGGGACACGATTCTGGCCCCCTTTCCAAAAAGGTCGTTTTCCATTTTCAATCATTTTTGGAAAGGGTCACGGTGCTCGACTATTTTTTCGACCGACTGTACCATTTCTGAGCGACAAAATCTGATAACTGTACTCTTCGAATGCTCTTTCGCACCATGATTGTTTACTTCCCGCCAGCTAAATTGAATGCAATTCAGCTTCTGCTATTACAGAGTGAGTGAGTGAATATTAACGTCGCACTGTCCAGCTACACGAGGGCTTTGGGTGACGGACCTCGTTATTTTGAACCATGTTCAAGTGACGTGGACGACACCTGAGCTGGCACTCTGTCTTCTAACTACCACACCACACCACGGGAGGACGTTCGAGGTCTCGACAGATTTAACGTGCATCGCTTCCCTACACGGCAGGTCTTTAGTGGTATTGGGCTCGAACTCGTGGCAAGCCCCAGCCACACCTTGACCACTAGGCTACCTAGGCCACTTGCTTATTTTAGGAACTAATGTGACTAGTCCTGGTCTTGAAGTCACACATACTCGCACCTTTATATTTTTTGTATCGAACTCAACTTGAATTGAAATAAAATCTAACAATGAATCAGAAATGCTATTCTGCATCACAATTTGTGTCTTTTTTATTATCTGAATATTATTACAATTGAATGAGATTTCTTGCTTTTGAGATTATGTATTAGATACCTACATTAATCTAGTAAAATAGTCTGTACTATTATGTATAAGTATTAATTATTAAATAAGTTATAAACACAATGTGATATTTTTCCTCTTCGCCAACTACGCTTTGAAATTATACTTTATTTGATGTAATGATAGTAATAGTCATCTGCCAATTAAAAAAACATTGTTCCTCCTACGCTTTAAAAAAGATAGCAATGATTTTAATTATTGGGCATTTATAGACTTGATTGCAAGATTTGCATTCATTAACAGGAATTTATATTATAGCTGCTTATAAATATCATTATTATTTTGCCTTAGGAACTGGTACTGGTCAAACTTTTATTACATTATTTAATATAGATTTTGATATTATTTAAAATTAATAGTATTTATACTCTAGAGAGAGAAATTCTATGTAGAAATTACATCTAGTTAGCTAGTAGCTTTTGGGAATAATATAAAAGGAAGATTTGAAACAAGTGTGTAGTCAACTGATTCTTACACATTCATGCTTCAATCAGATACTTCTAAAGAACATGAGTGCAAATAAAAACTCTGGAGATAGAATGTTTCGTCGACTGAAATTAGGGGGGGATAAAAAACAAATCTTTTGCAACACTAAACCTTTTGATTCGTCGTTTCGTGACGACTACTATTTCACCCAAAACTATAGAGGGCGCTACTATGGGCTTTGGCTGCAACACTAACCACACCAATGGATAAATATGGAATATTTTTGGTACACGTAGATGTGAAAAACCTGTTCATCTCTCAGTTTCTTGTAATATTTTTGGAAATATTCTTAGAGTACAATTTTTAAGAGACATAATCAAAGAATCATGTTGCTGTATTACAAACAATGATAGATAAGACTTGAGAGAACCAATTACGTAATTGAAACTCCAAAGAACTTTTCAAATCTAAATTGAAAATTGATTTAATGATGTTATAAATATTTCATAATCTGAGCAATGTTGAGTCTAACGTCAAACAATTTTGAAAGAAGGATGTAGTGATTGAATTCCTCCCTGTCATCACTTATCATTTTATAAAGGAGTAGCAAGAAATTATGAAATTAATAAAAATATTTATTGATCCTTAATTATTCAGTAAACATAACAGAGATAATCAATAACAATATTATAATTCCAAAGACATAAAATAATAAACGATCCAAAAACAAAATGTACTTTTCCCACGGATATTCTAATGTAAGAACCATTTCATTATTTTCTGTACTTTGATCCCCAATATTAAACATATTTCCTTGATCTATTTCTGATAATTCAGAAAATAAAAAAGTTTCGTCGACAGTTTCTTGAGTTCGGGGAACTAATGCTAACATTATCAAAGCCCACTTTGGAAGTTTCTCCATCAATGTTAAGAATGGTATTGATGGCTGCTTTGTATATCGAGCTAAAAGGGATACATTGACCGCTTGTAGAGATGATAGCATCGACAAAAATAAGACACTGGCCACATATTCCACTAAAAATAAATCATATTAATTACTGTTAGTAAGAGACAATCCAATTCACAGTTCAAATTGTTTCATTTTAATCCTATTTCTTCTATATTTATTTTAAGCTATTTTTAAGAATGAAAAAGTGAAGAATATGGTGAAAAGGTAGTAATAATAAGTAATTATTTAGTAATAATAAGAATCAGTAGCGTTCCCCTCCTATACACCAAGAGAGTTCTCTCTCTCGTCTACTTATTACCCGCAAAAGGAGTCTGATTAGAATTTTTTTATGAATCAATATTACAAGCATTATTTCTCAAGTATTGGAGATTTTTTCAAAAATAAATTGTAGGGTCTCTCAGAATGCAAAACTCATCAATTTGACGTTGCGCAAGAGAAAAACAATCAAGTCCTGGATGTATACATATCAATAAGATATTAACGTTGAAGTCTATTGATGAAATACGTAGCTAAAATAGGGAATTATCCCCAGTGCTTGAAATGGTTCAGCTTCTGTTTACAAGTCATTTTAAATATAGTTAATTATCAGGCGCAGGGGTAATTACCTTCAGCCCGCCTTTCTCCTAAAAGACCATAATAATGATACTGTAAACTCATAATGTATTGCAATTTAAGATATTTCCATGATATGGTCCATCACTGGTTCAAAAATAGAAATATTAGTTAATATAAACAATCATTTATTTATTTATTTTGCATTTCTGCAATATTTATGTTCCATAAGAATCTATGAAAATTTTCTAGCTTCCAAACTTTGTTTTCAATTCTCATTATCAAAACGATTGATAGCGCAGCGAAATCAATGCCAAACAAAAAATTAGCGTAGCTCTATATAGGTTTTCTACTTATTACATTTATCTCAAGAAGTGCTTCATTTAATGGATCTTTTTTTTTTTTTTTTGCTTGAGGATCTCGATATAAATATATACGAGGTCTGACAATTAAATAACCGGACTAGTCTTAAAATTTGGCTTTATTGAAAACAATGTACAAATTTCTTTTAATCCCCTTCAACAACCCTACGAACCCAACCATAGCTGAATTTTTCACCGTTCAAAGCAGTGAAACGGCTCATTAGATGTCACCATCTTCAGTAAGTCTGCCTTTTTCACCTTCACCTCTTCTACAGACTATTCCCATCAATGGATTTTTCACTTTAAGAAACAGTTCGAAGTCGTATGGTGCGAGATCTGGTTGGGACGGGTTCTACCCGCGATTCTGCAACAAATCCTCTTGGGGAAATTGTTCTTTAACTGTGTGGTTTGAGTTTAAAACCGCTTTCCGAATATATGATTTTATGCTAGTAAATGCTATGTAAACCCTGGCAAGGAGTCTGTCAAAGTTAATCGTGGATCGTTAATCCTGAGTCGTTCGTCCTCAAGCTATCATTTGTGCTATAATTGCCTTTCGGAGAAATAGAAATATTAGATAAAGACTTGAAGCTGACCAGTGATCAACTAGCAGATCAAAATAAAAGTTTGCATTTTACAAACTTATATTAGGACTGCTCCCTAGTTTATTAAAATTAATATAAACATAAATTAATTTGTCGGAAAGAAAAACATTTTTCTGCTTCTTCAACGACCTCTACTACAACTGCAAACTTCGGGTTGCGTCATGGTGAGTATGGTGGATTCTTGGGCACAGGTAATGCGTTTGTCCGTCAAGATCTGTTTTACAGAGAGCGCAATGTGTACCGGAGCATTGTCTTGATGCAAAATCAACGTGTTATGCTCTGCAGAGTTGGCCTTTTCTTCCTCTTTCTCTAAGCTTTTTTAGGACCTCAATGTAGTACTGCAGTTTTACCGAATAACCTTGAGGTATAAGTTCAATCATGATGATGCCGTTAATTTCGAACAAAAACAATGAACATAACTGGTTCTTGATGTCACAGATCGACCAGAACGTTCATTATCTTCGACAGCCATCCAATCTTGCGAAAATCATTTGTGCCTTTCAAAAAATTGACTATGTGGCGCTCAATTATCTCCAAACACCTTTTAACAAGTTAAAACATTCAGATGGAGTTTTTTTTAAATTTCCCAAGGAATTACAAATGTATGCTCAGCTTGGTTTTTAAGTTTATCATGATCACGGCATTTCGACACACTAACGTCTTACTCAAACAAAGATGAAAAGCAAACTGAACTAGAGGGATGGAATAACGTGCCACCAGCACACCGGAAGGATCAAGATCAACAACATTCCATTCCCACCCCTTCACACTAAAACTAACGGCTAGGGCATGCGCAGTCTGGGAACTTAATTCCGAGACAATAGAAGAAAATGCAAAGCTCAAATTTTGAAATTTTTAATTCATAAAACTGTAGCATACTTTTATTAATAGTGATTGAGTGAGTGAATATTAAAGTCGCACTCTTCAGCTATACACGAGGGCTTCGGGTGACGGACCTCGTCATTTTGAACCATAGTCAAGTGACGACACGTGAGCTGGCATCCCCTGTCTTAACTTGAACACCACACCAACGGGCGGATATTTGAGCCTCGACATATCTTACGTGTACCAGCCCTCTCTGCACGTCGAGTACTAGGCTCGAACTCTTGACAATGCCAACCACGAGTCCGTCATTTTGATTGATCACTAGGCTCCCAACGCCTTATTTTTAAAAAGAGAATTATAATAAACAATATTAAATATACTCCTTCAAATAGCATGCGTACAATAACTAAGACTATTAAAAAGTAGGTCTGCGATTTCGATGTCAGCATATTGATATCAGGCTCAAATGTTGTGATAAGAAGATATTCTCTTACCAACTCTGAGATTCCACAGGATAAGAGAATGAAAAAAACAATGAAATGTATTTTATCATTCTTTCTAGGACAACTTTCTACAGACGTAATTCTTTTTCTGTTAAGTTCCGGAAAATACGCGTATCTTGTACCCATTAATTTCTGAATGACATTGTTTTATTTTGTTACCTATTATTGGAGTCACAGTGCCATGAACAGGGATTATTCTACTGATGGTAAAGAGATTTCCAGCGGAAACCAACAAAGAGGTAGTGTTGATAGCAGTCCGGGGAACTGTTCCTTGTTTCATCCAAAACGTGACGAGTAAAAGCACGACACTCATTAGGCTTGGAGTTAGAATACCCAAAGCAATGAGCGGCATGGATCGCTGAATCTGGAATGTGAAAACGCCCACATCGCTCACGATTCCTAAAATTCAAACAAAACTCTTTCAGACAATGGTTGAATTTATTCACTTTTCCAACTCAAAGTAAATTAACTTTACTTCAGTATCGTAATCAACATTAAAAGCAATCCTTTTTTTTCCACTCTAACTACAGCTGCGAGATTACTTAAGCTAGCGAAATGTCTTAAGAACTAGTCAGAAAAATTCTATAACGTTTACTTTTTGTTGATCTATGTTTAATAGTTTTCCTTTGAAAAAATCATGACTTGAAATTTATAACAGAATAGAACAAAACAAAGAAATTAATTTTCAAGTGCATCCTTAACTTATAAATTTCTGCCAGTTTAATAGTTTTTGTTCAAGGCAATTACTTTTATATAATCTGTTCCTCTCAAATGATTTTTCTGACTGACGTTTTGATAAGTATAATTTTGTGTTTCAGTCAGTCATTAAAAGAAAATCTCTAACACGTATACTATTTTATTATTATTCCTAACCAAACCCCAAAATAAGTACTAAAAGATGTTAGCTTCTCTGAGCTCTGGGTTGGAATCGGATACAAGATTTTCCGATTTAGAAGCGATTGCTTTACAACTTCAAATTCAATTGCCTTAAGGATTCTTTTAATAGAAAAAAATTCGGAATTTAATAAAAGATATTAACTGAAATTCTAAAGAAAAAAAATGCGAAAACAAAGATACAAAAATCCTTTTCCAATTAACTTATAATATAAATTTAAAGGCTTGGTAATTCTCTGAGAAACCACATTATAAAATATTCATTTCATAACTAGATATCAGCAACTTGGAGTTTCAGAGAAATCAAAGGTTAAGAATTTAGTTTAAATTATAAAGTATATTTATATTTATATAGAAAAAAGGATCACACAGGCGCACTAGTATCGCTTGCTCAATAGTTTATTAACGTCTCATTTGCAGAAGGCATGAAACTAGTCAATCTTATCCACGATCAAAGGAAAGCATCTCAGTTGACAGTCTACTCTCCAAACTTACACATGCAGCAAACGTCTGGACTTTGAGCTTCGACAGATTGAATGTGCTTTAATCCTTTTACTCGTTGGGACTTAAATAGATCAGGATTCAACAGAGAAGACAATGTTCATAACCACCCGGAGATTCTTATCAAGAACCCTTACATGCGTCCTATCTCCCTAATTTCATTTGTTTTCCGAAAAATTATGATCTGATCTTTTTAGAACACATCTGTGATATTTTTTTTTAAACAACAACACATTTTTTTTTGTTTGAACGACAACAGTTGTAAGATTCAGTTTGCGAGTGGTAATTTTTAAAAAAATATTTTTGTGAAAAAATAACAGGAGAAAAATCCCTGAAAATAAAACCCACAATTATCACAAATAGAGAAGTAACATGTACTATATATAAAACAAGCTACGCTAAATGAAATAGGAAATTTCATTTTAAAGCTCAAAGGTTAAACGATTTAATGAACGTGAGGAAAAAAGGAACCATTTGAAAGAAAGAAATTCTGAGAATTTGTGTCGACATTTTAATGAAGTTTTTTTTTTAGAAAGGATTAGAAATCTGTTACTTCGAAAATTCAGTTTTATTCAACTCATCTGAATAATCAACATAATGAAAGATTTTCTTTTAATTTCAATAGTTTTTGCAGTAATACGCAATTTTATATATTTAAGCTGAATTTTTGGGGATCCTATTATTTTTTTTAAGAAATCTTTCTTAAATAATTTGATTATCAAGATTTGGAAACATTTAAAGGCATTGGAACTCGCTAAGAAATTGATACAGATTTTACAAAAAAAAAAAAAAAAAAAAAAAAAAAAAAAACTATGAAGAAATAAATGCAATAAATTATTTAGAAACATATATTTTTTTACCAACATCTACTTTCATCCTTGCCTTTGAAGATGTTACTGACAACACATTCCACAAGGGATTTTTGATAACGAAATTCCTCCTGACATACGTGGTATGCGTGACATAAAGTTCCGTATAATTCATCTGAAGTAGATCGCCCTGGTGGGAAAAAATATCAAAATTAAAACAATTTTTATTTCTTTTCTTGTAACATTTTAATTTAACAAGCCTTTGTTAATCATTGATTTAAGAATACAGAAGTAATTCATTATTTAATTTGTATATTTATCTAAAACTAATTGACTAGAATGAATTATTTATGTACTTAAATTACTAACAAAAATAATCTGTTGTCTCTTATAATAAGTAAAGAGACTGTAAATATATTTTCCAACTTTTATGCACATTTTTCATTTAAATAAGATAAATAACCATCTCTCTATATGAATACAAGTAATAATTGCTAGTGATCTTTAATTTTAGTAAAATAACATAATTTAGTAACATAATATTTTAGTAAAATAACAAAAAGTGACGAGATATTTTAAAGGACTCATTTTGTTAACTTAGTATTGAGCTAGTATTTAATTCGCATTCACAGAAATGTATTTTATCAAGAATAGGAATAAATCTTCAGTTTGTTAACGTTCAATTCTGCTGTGGAGTTACTCTATAGAGCAATTTTATGTGTATAAGGGAAAATATTACAGTTCTTTGGAATGGTGGAATTCTTAGTACCGAGTTAGTCTTTCGTATTTTCAATCGCCAAGACAATTTTAGATTGGGCGACAACTTGGAGACGATTTTATCTCTAGCTGTGTTGATCTCCTAATGAAAATTCACGGAATGAAAAAATATTTTTTCTATGTAAGAGCTCCTTTGCGACTATTTGATGCTAAACGAGGAATAATTTCTCAATATAGGTGCTACAGAGCCAAATTTAAGTCTTACAGATCAGTTTGCGGAGAAGAAATATATAGTTTAGCAGCTGATGAGCGCGATAAAAACATTTTTTGGAATAATTATTGATAGACACCGACAGAAGAAATAGAAATAAATGTTTATACTAGAGGTATATTAAGAGTTTTTTTTCACTCAGTAGATATTTTAGAAAAATGAAATAAGCAAAGAGAAAAATAAGTTTTTGGACAATTTTTATAAACTGTCACTTTTTGAAAAAACCCAAACTTACTGAGTCCCCAAGTGAATTTCAATGTATAATATAAAGATCCCAAATTTATCCTGATTAGTAAATGTTGACGTAAAAATATAAAATATAAATAAAACATTGTGATAGCAGAAAATGCTTTAAAATATAAAAACACATTCAGTTGGGTGAACCTCTGATAGCATTTTTGAGATGATCTCTCTTGGGATCTTTGTTGTTTTGGAAGACTCATGTCCTGGTCGTAAGATTGCTTTCCCTTTATACTTCTGCGAGTTAATTGTGTAATTTTTGTGTGTTTTTAGTGTACGGTCTTGTCACGTTTTAACTTTCAATTTTTAATCTTGGGGGTTTCGATGAAATATTTTTCTTAGGTGGGCGATCTAAAGTAAAAGGATTCATTTCCGATTTTGCTTAGGAAACGACAAATATCGTATTCAAAAAATGCTTCCGTCACTTATGGACTACAAAGAATAATAGTGCTTTATGTTCAAAACTAAGGAAATTTTGTTACATCGCTTCAGAGCTGGGGATCCTGCACAAAACCAAACTAGACCATTGATTACATGCATAACTCTTTTATATTACCATTTTTGATTAATTATTGCATGTATAGATGAGATTCTATTCCAATTTAAATCTGTATAGACGCTGTAATCACGATCAGCCCGACCCACCGTGTGACGCTTGTCTGTACTTGTACTTTATGTTCCTACTTCTATTATTTTATTCTAAAACTTTAAATTTTTACTCTAAAATTGTTTAACCCGTAAAAATTATTACGAATTTATTTTAACTTTCATAAAGATGGAAATAGATCACAGATGCCTTAAGAGAATTAAGACGAACATGAAAACTACTATGGTAAATGAAAAGCTTAATAATTTAATGTTGCTATACACTCAAAATGATGTAACAATGGAAATTGATTATAATGATATCATTAATGCTTTTTCAATGATGAAAGCTTGAAGAAAACCTTTGTTGCACTAGTGTGACTCGTTGACTGTGACTCCACTACCAGGATGTCTAAAAGTAAAAGATAGTAAGATAATTATCAATAGGGTTTGCAGCCCCGGGATCCCGGGATTAAAATAACTAATCCCGGGGTTTAATTTTTTGTCTGAATTATATTTTGAAATTTTTTTTCAAAGTATTGGGAATCTGATATTACATTAAATGTATCTTATTTACTTTTTTGTACTGTATACGTTTAATGTCAGTTCTCTTACGTGTTGAACCTGGAAGGGTTCGAGGCGGGTGTGCATGTTAAACCACGAAATTTGATATGTTTTCTCTTATTTTCTTCTGTTACATTCTCCCCATCGTGAGGGGGTCAGAAAAAGTACATTTCTCCCATTCTCAGGATCTCCGATATCAGCTTACTTCGACAGAGGCAATTAAAATTTTTCGTAGATATCTAGTAGGAGTTTCAGCCCCGGGATCCCGTAATTCCGAAACCCCTGGATCCCGGGTTTTTATTTAATTTTTGTCTAAATTAGACTAAAAAATTTTTTTTCTTATAAAAATTTTCTAAGAGTTTAATTTTTCAAAAAGTTATATTTTATTATAAAATATGTACGTATAATTTTTTTTGTGCAATTGTAAGTGTGCTATAGGTAGAAAAAAACATATATGCACAGCTCTCATTTCTCGTATGGGAAAATGTAGCAAAGATCTAAGTGCTTTACTGCAATGTTTACACAATAATATAAGCAACACCACAAAAATAGATTTTGTCGCAGTTTCTTTGTCAATTAAATGGCGTTCATTAATAGCGGACCTGCTTGGAAGACTTGAGACACTTCAAATCCCGTTGCATTACTAACAGCTCATGCAACTGGGTTTTCAATTTCAAATGAGGTAACATTTGAAATGGATTCACATTCTGATTCAATAACTGGATCCATTTATATATGAAAATCATTAAGTACAGCAGAAGTTCTAAATAAAGTTATCA
The DNA here is from genome assembly GCA_019973975.1 of Trichonephila clavata. NCBI lineage: Eukaryota > Metazoa > Arthropoda > Arachnida > Araneae > Nephilidae > Trichonephila > Trichonephila clavata. The sequence continues at coordinate 50,786 of BMAO01007989.1, read as the reverse complement.
TAGAGGTATATGCATCTCGGTGCAGTCTATTAGATTTCAGACACTGTCATCAAAAATTCAAAAAGAAATATCTCTTTTTTTTGAAAATGGAAGGAGACGTGGTGACTACCTGAAAAGAACATACTCGTACTTAATGACGATAATCCCTACTAGTAAAGAATCCGAACGTGCATTGTCTTCGGCAGGACAATGTGTAACAAAAATAAGAAGCCGTTTCAACGATGAAACGCTGTGGGAGCTGTGTTTTTATAAGCTTATTTACAGAAACACAAGAAATGAAGAAACGCCTTTTTTTACAAAAATTTGATCATGTGCTATTTTTTTTATTTGTTTCTATGATGAATTAATTTTTTTATTTGTTTCATTAAAATAATATTAAATCAATTTTTAATTACATTTTTAATTTTTTTATGTAATTTCAACTATGCTAATATGTAAGTATTTTTAATAAATGGATCAATCCTAATCCCAGGATTTGGATAATGTAATCCCGGAATTGAAAATTGACACCCTAATTAACAAGTTGAATGATAAACATTATACTGTACTGTAATTTATACTCTATACTGTAATTTCATTCGACTTTATTAATTTGCAGTACTTATTTTCAAAAGGGGGGGGGGAGGTTGGTGATGCCGAAAGCTAAGAAATGAACCAGAGTGACCCAACCTGTCACTCTCTTTTCTTACGGCTGTCGGTTGCCAGTCCGGGATACGGTGGGTCCATAGGCGGTAGATAATGGAAGGACTCTCCATTAAGAAGTCAAAGAAAGGGAAAAGAGTTAAGAGAAAATCCCTCCCGAACTCAAACTGGCAAAGTATGGGGGGGGCGGGGAAGGGGTCCTCTGTAAATAGTGGAAGGGGGCGCAAAAATTTGATGTGCCTAGGGCGTCAGGGAGGTTAAAAACGGCTCTGGCATGCATAAATAAAATAAAGTAAATGTGTATTCTACAAGATGTGAAACATATATATTCAGTTTATTTTTGACTTGAAATTTGTGTCAAGAAGTATAGATGAATGTTCAATGTTAAAGATGTTATTTTTATAAGTTAAAAATGTCATTGGAATTTGTTCAACAAGTCTATAAGCTGTCCCTGCCCTATATTTTCTACGTATCGTAACTTCGTTACTGGTAAGGGAGTAATGCAAGGGCAACAATGTAAGGGCAGTATTAGTTGAGGTTTCCCTCACTAGATGGCTGCACAAGTCAGCTAAACTTATTGGTCGGTACTTGGAGGATTATTCAGAAATTCTTTTAAGTTAATTGTAATTTTAAAATAGCACAAATAAAATATTATTGAAATACCATTTAATTTAAAACAATATTATGCAATTTTTTAAACTTTATTAATTTACATTTTTGTATTGTTAGAAAAATAACTTGAAAATTGTAATGTGTTAACGTGTAACAAAAACAGAGCATGTTGTAAAAACGTGGGATTCCACACTCCTCTGGCTACTGACTACAGATGTTCCAGGAATAAAATTGAAAGAAATGTATGTGAAATGATCCTCGTCTGTTAATTATTGCTTCAAAAAACTCTGAGCAACATTTAATTGAATGTTATTCATCTATCGGGATCACAAAAATAAGTGAACCGATAGGTAGGAATAAACTAACACAAGTTATTACAAACTTAAGGAAAAACAACAATTAATAAGAACTTGCACTTGTATAATACGCTACATTCATTTCAATAGAAGGAGTCACCCTCTAACTCAACACATTCCTTATGGAACCAGAATAAAAAAAAGAAACTAGCCTTACACTAGTCGCATATGATGTAAAACATATGACATGTTAATCGTGGTAAATACACAATAGTAACTTAAATCATGAAAAAATGAATCAGGTATGCTTGGAAATAATTTTCTATCGAATAATTATATCTTTTATGAAAATTTTGTTTAATTAACACAAGGAGTAATGCAATTTTTTATCAAAAATAATTATTCTTGTTCAATTTGTGAAAGAAAGGAGACAATAGACTTATGATAACTACAAGGGGTGATCAAATCAAAAGGTACGAAACGACACGGTGGGTACAAATATAGACATTATTCAAAATATACACCATAGGCCTGAGCACAACGATCCCACTGATGAACAAGCCGCAGGATTCCTTGTTCCCAGAATTCCTGTGGCTGTGACGAGACCCAGTCCTTCACAGTGTCCTTGAGTACGTCGTCCGAGTTGAAGCGCTTTCCTTTCAGGTGTTTCTTCAGTGGACCAAACACATGGAAATCGCAGGGTGACATGTCCGGACTTTAGGACGGATGGTCCAACGTCTCCCATTGGAACTTGTCCAGTTTCATTTGTGTGACTCTGGAGACGTGTGGACGCGCGTTATCATGGAGCAGAACCACGCCCTCCATGAGCAGCCCCGGTCTTTTGTTCTTGATGGACCTGGGTAGGCGTCGGAATGTCTCACAGTACACATCAGAGTTAATGCTTTTTCTGTGCTCGAGTAATTCTGTGCTCGCATCATTTGGACGCCGCTTTTTATAAGAGCCTTTGCTCTCTCCTGCGCATGCGGGCACCCGCGCATGATCCGATCCCAGTCAGAGTCTCCAATGGCATCCCGAGATGTCTCGCTACATTCTCCCTTGGCGGAATATGCAAATATTTAACTGTTTCATTTTTATGTCGTTTCGTACCTTTTCATTTGTCACCCCTTGTAAAATATGACACATATACTTGTGATTTCAAAGTATTTAAAAACCGTTGAAAAACAGCATCAACAACAGTACCGCTGTTAGTTGTCGAAACATTTCGATTTGCGTTCATTTCGAGCTTGAGTTTGTGACGGATCTGTACGGTTCTTTACTAATCCTCTACAAATTTCTTTTAAATTTTGTTTATTTCAACCAATCTCCACCGGGAGCCAAAGCGTGATTTATACAAATGAGATATTTTATATAAGTTTGGGTTTAGCGAGTTATTGGAGAGGATGAAATGAAATGAGTAATAGTTGTCAAGTGAAGAAGTAGATTTCGTAAAGAAAAGTGAATCGCGCGAAGCGTCGGTAATCCAACTTGCAGTTGTTGATAAAATTAGTCCGTAGAAAAGCTACGAGAAAAGCTGAAGATAGATTTTGTATATTAAAGAAGGAATTCTAGCTTTGATCCTATCCAATCAAGATCCAAGTAACCTACTAAAAGAACCTGCCATAGTTTAAGAAATCAGGTTAGTGTTTCAAGAATTGTAATTACGTATACGTGTGTAGTTGTAATTGTACGCGCTTATCCTTCGTGGATTCAGTTTAGATTTCGTAGTTCCGCAATTAGTGACCCCTACTCATTCTCCCACTGTATTTTATTGTTCTTATATTTGAATAGTGTATATGACCTTCCTGGATTAAGAAAAATTAATAAATATTGTTATTTGTAAATGTATCTTGTGAATTCGTTAACTCGCTTACACATTTAAGTATAAGTAATACTAGACGAGATGAGGATAATGTTAGGGGAGGTTATAATGAATGACACTGGCGCCCAACTGAAATACCCGAATTCAGAGCAAGTGCAGGGTTTAGGGTTTTGCCGGAATTATTCTTTTCAGGTACAGAAAATGTATCTGAATTTCTTGAAAACATCGATAATAATATAGCCTACTATGAAATACCAGCGAATCTGGCTTGTGCGTATTTAAAGGGTCATTTAATTGGGAGAGCATTAGACTGGTTTGAAGTCATCGGATTTGCGTATGTAAATGGAGAAGCGAATGCATTCGCATCGCTTAAAAAGAAGTTGTCGGATAGTTTTCCCGTGGTACGGAATAAATCGGAGTTAGAGGCTCAGTTTTTTTCTTCAAAGCAGCGGAGAGGTCAGGCCCCGTCCGATTTTATTTACTACTTATTAAAAATCCATAAGACTTTAGATTTGAATTATGAGGAGTTAAAATTGGTCGATCACATAGTAATGCGACTCGAACCACAGCTTATGGATTATTTAGAAGTTCGAAACCCCACAACGAAAGTTCAGTTGTTAGAGTTGTTGGATCGGTATGAGGAACGTCATAGCTGCAGAGAAAACCAGGGTTCGAGTAATAATTTTGCTAGACGAGGTTGGGATGTGAGTAGGAATCCTGCGGAAAGACGGAATAATAGAAATTGGAGAGATACAGGGGTCGGAAATAGACAAAATGATCAGAGAGGACTAAGCAGGGGTTCGAATAATTTTTCTCGTCGTAATTATCAAAATCAAGGATTCGAGGGAGGAAATCGCAACAACCAACCAAATTAGCGAACAGACCGGTATCAGAACCGTAGGATGGTGGTTAGTAAAGGTCCCCTATTGATGATTCAGCAAGGCGGAATTGGAGGCGTGGTGATGGCACCAGTGGAAGGCAAGAAAATGCCAATTTAAACTTCTAAGCGATCGTGTTGCAGGAGGTAGACGGTTGCTAGTTGAGTCAAATCCTCCTAATCGGATTAAACTTTATTCATTACGGTTATCACCAGTTGATCTTCCATATGTGCCGATTCTTTTACATGACACGTTTGTAAAAGCTCTCTGGGATACAGGTGCGGAGAAGTCATTTATTTCAGAGGAGACATACCGATCATATTTTTCCTTTTGTCTTATTAAAAATCGTCAGCGAAAGTAGTTACGGCACAAGGGTCGCAATGCAGAAATTTGGGCACCGTTGAGTTACGAATTAAGATAAGGGAATTTTCGAAGTTGTGGAATTTTCATGTGATTGCTGAGATGCAATATCCATGCATCTTGGGCATTGATTTTATGTCGCATGCAAAGATAAGTTTTGATTTTTTTACGAAATCGTTAATCATTCTGGACTCACAGATTGAGAAAGTGGCAATTTCGGACGAACCGGTTCAGATAGATTTATCAAAGAAAAAGTTAAATGCAGGGCAAAAACAGAAGTTGCAGATTTTGTTTAAAGAATTACAAGGCTTGTTTTTCAGATAAGCCAGGTCTGACGCATGTGTTTTGTCATGAAATTGATACGGTTGATAATCCTCCGGTTTCTTCGAGACCTTATCGCTATGACAGGGTCAAACAGGGTATCATTAACTATCACGTTAAGAAGATGTTGGATGATTGGAACTATAATTCCAACAACATTGCCTTACGCGTCTCCAGTTGTTTTATGTCGGAAGAAGAACGGGTTACCGTTAGACGACCCAGAAGCTTATAGGTTCGCAATAGATTATAGAAAATTAAATGCAATCACAAGGTATCCACGATATTCACTACCAATAATTGATGATTTGATCACTAATGTTCCACACACCGAAATTTTGTCATCACTTGATTTTACGCAGCGGATACTTTCAGATGGCGGTAGACCCCAAAGATATTCATAAGACGGCATTTGTTACAAAAAATGGTACTTTTGCATTTACTCGCATGCCATTTGGCCTTTCGAGGGCAGCTCCAAATTTTCAGAGGGCAATTGAATTGATACTCAAACCAGTTCTCGGGCGTTTCACTTACTGCTACATGGACGATGTTATTATTTCATCTCCATCTTTTGAGTGCCATGTAGAACAATTACGGGAAGTATTCAGATTGTTGCAAGAGGCTGGTTTAACGTTGAATCGTGAGAAGTGTCATTTCGCGAGGGAACAGTTACGTTATTTGGGTCTAGTTATTAATAAAGAGGGAGTTAGAACAGACCAAGAGAAAGTAAAAGCAATTGTTGAAATGAAACCTCCGAAAACTGCGAAACAGGTAGCAAAATTTTTTAGGAATGACGGTTTGGTATCAAAAGTTTATTAAGGTCTACGCAGACCTGTGTGAACCCTTGTATGGTTTAAAACGGAAAAATTCTAAGTTCAGTTGGTCGGAATCGGCGCAGGAAGCCTTTGATCGTATTAAGAAAGCAGTGACAGAAGCTCCCGTGTTACATTTACCAGATTTTTCCAAAGCTTTTGAACTTTATACGGATGCTAGTTCAGTGGGGGTAGGAGCAGTGTCTACGCAGAATAATAGGCCTGTTGCGTTTGCCTCAAGAACGTTAAACTGCGCAGAGAGAAATTACAGTGTGACGGAACGTGAATGTTTGGCTGACATATGGGCGTTAAATAATTATCGCACTTATTTTGGATCTTTGCCGGTGATGGTCATAAAAGACCATGCAGCACTTACCAAATTAACGAACGGGAAGACTTTGTCCTCTAGAATGATAAGGTGGACGCTTAAGTTAGCAGATTTTAATGTGGAATGGGACCATCACCCAGGCACGTAAAATGTGGTGGCTGATATGTTGTCTAGAAACCCGTTAGAAAGTAATGAAGTAAAGGTGTCTTGTGCGGTGATTAGGCCGTTGGTATTATCGTCTAGGGAACAGTTGAGAGAAGAACAGATGAATGATCCGGAGTTAGGTCATAACTTAAAGTTTTTAGAAAATAATGACGATAATTCATTTAATGAGTCAATCTGTAGAAATTGGTCCCGCGACATTAAGTTAATAAATGGGTTGTTATATTATGCAAAATATACAACCACACTCGGTGAATTAAGGGTATTTATACCCAAAACATTACGTAAAGATGTTATGCGAGAATTCCATGACTCGCCGATGGCGGGCCATCTAGGCAAAAAGAAAACCTACTTAAAATTAAAAGACGCGTGTTATTTTCCGTACATGCTTAAATATATTTATAAATATGTATCGACCTGTGATCGATGCCAAAAGTTTAATTATAAGAACGGATTACCAGTTGGTCGATTAATTCCGATAGTAACGAATTTTCCGAATGAAATAGTATCTTCAGATTTATTAGGCCCATACCCTGCAACTAGTCCGGAACGCTATAAATTTATTTTAGTAATAACGGATAATTTTTCTAAATGGGTTGAAATAGTTCCCTTAAGAAAAGCTTTGACTAAGGCAATTGCCAATGCATTTTTTGAGAATTATATTTCGCGTTATGGAGCTCCTGTTAAGTTAATTAGTGATAATGGTCCCCAAATGATATCCGAAGTTTTTGAGCAAGTGTGTCGCAGGTTGAACATAAAACATGTTAAAACTGTGGTATATCGTAAACAAGCTAATCAAACGGAAAGAGTTAATCGTACTCTTCTACAAATTATTTCGAGTTTTGTCGCGGATAATCATACTAACTGGGACCAATTTCTCCGTGAATTTAGTTACGCTTTGAGGACAGCAGTACATGAGACAACGGGTAAAACACCGGCGGAATTATTTTTAGGTCGAAAATTAATCACCCATTTCAAAAATTAGTAATGGTAACTGATGGATCAGACTTAGTTTGCGGAAATATAGAAAAGTTGTTTGAGGAGGCTAGGAGACATACTAAGCGGCAGCACGAGAAGTGGGCGAATATTATAATAAGAGGAGACGTGAAGTTAATGTGAAGGTTGGTGATCTAGTGTTGGTTCAAACTCACCCGTTGAGTTCGGCGAGTAAGAAAATGGTGGGTAAATTTATGCCGAAGTTTGAGGGCCCCTGTAAGTTTTTGAGTGTGAAAAGTAATAATTTAGTAATATTAAAGTTTGGTAAAAGAATAACGGTTAATGTGGATCAGGTGAGAATTTACCATCAAAGAGAATCAGAAGACAGTGTTGCCGAATCGGAAATTGCGGGAAGTAGTGATCATAGTGCAGTAGCATCAGACAGGTCGGATGATAGGCAGCCGAGAGTAGTTCAATCAGAAAGTGATGGGAATTATCGTAGAGGATCAGAATCAGGAAATTTGGAAGGTAGTGGAGATGTAGTCAGGAATAGAAGCGATGGAGAGGAGGTGAGAAGGAAAAAGCGTGAGCGGACGGAATCGACTGTTTCTTCGGGGGGTGGAGTGTATAATTGTAGGAAAAGGACGTCACGTTGGACGGAGAGGGAGAAAAGAGGAAGGCCCGAATCTTGGATCGAGAGCCAACAAAGGAAAAAGAGACCAGAAGCCCCTGCAGCCCATGACAAGAGAAAGTTGTCCTCGTTCATACCGTCTCGTCCGTCAAGAAAGCGGTATAGAAAAGTAGAATCCGAGAAGCAATCGGAAGGAATAATTCCAGGACCATCCCGCAGAGATGACAGGAGAAAAATCAGATGCAACAGGTCCCGTCCAGTCCAGCACGAACGGAACTGCCCTTACGACCTCCGGAGCCGACGTCGAGTGGACAGCAGCCAGAATCGGAATCCCGCAGAAGGAGGGAACGCCCCAGCAGGAGCATATCAACTACAGCAAACTCAATGGAGAAGAAGACCCAGAAGGTTGGAGCAGAGAAAAGACAGCCCTAGGACAAGGTCATCCAGTACAGAGGCCGTGGTTGGAGACAAAGCCTATGCAGATTGGATCTAAAGATTAGCCAGGTTGTATAATTCTAATTTGTTTATTTTCCCTCTGACAGACAGCTCAGAGTATTTTCCATGTGGGCTAGTCTAAAATTTTTTTATACAATTATTTTACAAAAGTGGTCACTGCGTTGTGTGCATTTTCATATCGATTGAAAAAGCTTTTGTATTTAATTTTTTTCCGAATTGTGGAAAAACATTTGTTGAATTGCATTTGTTTTGCTACACATTAAAGACGGGGCTTTATATGTGAGATTACTTGTATTTATTGTTGTAATATATTGTAAGTGAAAAATGTATATATTTTTGTGTGTAATTATTAAGATGTATAAGTAGTATCTGGTTTCGGGACGCGGCGTAATTAGGATTACTAACAAAAACATTAATAGCGCAGCGCGATTGATTGGGAATATTTGAAAATGAAACCAGATGAAGGTTATTTTGATATGAGACTATATATATATAATGTAAAGTATGCCATATTTCTGTCAATAAGGAAAATGTATAAGGTTCTGTGCATTTAATGTCATGTTTTAAAAAGAAAATTGATACGGTTTCCTTTCAAGCCAGCAGTCCCTGAACATAGTGATAAGACGAAGGATGGATGTCGTAGAAAGATATTATTGTAAAATTTTATATTTAGTAACACTTAAGTAAAGTGCATGATCAGGGTTTTTTTCCTTAAAGCAAGGTTTTTCCCTGATCTTCGCCCGAATGGGATGCACTGTAGGGACAATATATGTAAAAGATTAATAAAATAAGTGGAATGCCCTTTTGAGTAATCAATTCTGTGTGCTAGTTTAATTAAAAATTCTAGAGTTAGAGAATTAAAATTTTGTGCAGGTTCAGAGTTTTTCAGGCATTAGGTGTGTTACGTGATTTCTTTCAGGTCGTTTAGACCTTCAATAAGTCACGTTTTTTTCTCGGAGGGGGTTGTGACAGATCTGTACGGTTCTTTACTAATCATCTACAAATTTCTTTTAAATTTTATTTATTTCAACCAATCTCCACCGGGAGCCAAAGCGTGATTTATGCAAATGAGATATTTTATATAAGTTCGGGTTTAGCGAGTTATCGGAGAGGATGAAATGAAATGAGTAATGGTTGTCAAGTGAAGATGTAGATTTCGTAAAGAAAAGTGAATCGAAGCGTCGGTATTCCAACTTGCAGTTGTTGATAAAATTTGTCTGTAGAAAAGCTACGAGAAATGCTGAAGATAGATTTTGTATATTAAAGAAGGAATTCTAGCTTTGATCCGATCCAATCAAGATCCAAGTAACCTACTAGACAAACCTGCCATAGTTTAAGAAATCAGGTTAGTGTTTCAAGAATTGTAATTACGTATACGTGTGTAGTTTTAATTGTACGCGCTTATCCTTCGTGGATTCAGTTTAGATTTCGTAGTTCCGCAATTAGTGACCCCTTCTCATTCTCCACTGTATTTTATTGATCTTATATTTGAATAGTATATATGACCTTCCTGGATTAAGAAAAATTAATAAATACTGTTATTTGTAAATGTATCTTGTGAATTCGTTAACTCGCTTACACGTTTAAGTATGAGTAATACTAGACGAGATGAGGATCATGTTAGGGGAGGTTATAATACACGACAAGTTCATCATGCAAAAAAGCTGTAAGCGCCTCATCTTCTGGCAAACTGAAGAGTTAACGTTAAAATCACCACTCAAAATCATGGGAAGCGAGTGATAATTTGGTTTTAAGAGCAAAACCATCTTCGTGTGCTATATGGTAAAAGTACAAAGCTTTTTGAACTGTTGGATTCAAAGAAATGTATACAACCACCGAAATCACTGTTTGTCCATTTTCAAATAAGCATTCTGCCGAATATATGTCCCCAATATCTTGACTAACAATACCCAGTCCACTTGTTTGACGATAAGTAATGTCCGCAATGAGTATTGAGGATTCGCAACATGAGTTGTTCTGTTTACGATAGATCGCAACACCAGCTGCTCTTTAGCCCGATCGTTTAAAATTGTAAGCAGCATTCGAAGTTAAGTATCGAAATAAGCTCGTCATTATCAAACCATGTCTCAAGCCAACGTAATGTACAATATAATTATTAATATAGTTTACACATATAAATATAACCTCAGATTTCATACACAACGATCCATGAGACTTTGACAATTGAGCGTAAGAATCGCCAGTTTATATTGGATGAAGTTTAATAAGATTTGCTGTCGTTTATTCATTGATGAATAAATCTTAAATGTGCTATTTTGTAAAATCTTGAATAACTATTGGCATCCTATCAGTGCGTCGATATGGCCTGGTTTGCAAAATGTAGGATTAGCGAAATGAAGGGAATCTGCAAGAGCTAAATTCGAAATATTTCTTGCGGAAGAAGGTGTTAAGTCAATGATATTTTTCACTAAAAAGAGCTCAATATTCTCTCTGAAACTTGCATCAGTATTAGACACAAAAGTGCACTTTTTGAATCGAAGAGTTTGTGAAAAATTATGTAATCCGGTGAGAGAGAGAGAGAGACCTCTCTAAATCAATTCTCAGCTGTTTTGTTAAAATGAAGCAATGAATGATGCTTCATTCCACATATCTGACAAGAGAATTTCAAAAAATAGACTTTATATTTGAGTTTAACGGTTAGAACAGTGTTTCTCAAACTTTCAATATTTGTGATCCAATTTTCAAGACATTATTTTCATCGCTCCCCCCTCATACAATAATAATGTATTGATTGCAATAATAATGTACTTCGACGCTAAAGCTACAATGTGGGACTTTAATATTACAAATTGCACATATTACTAATAAATGTATTATATTTTGTATATGACAAGCCCATGGAAGTCACTAGTAATTACAAAAATTGCTTTTAATTTAGTATTGATAAATCAATTATCAAATACTTTTTGCCGCACACTGATACATTTATAAGTATATTATATCAGTGTAAATATATATATTTTTATCATGTCAGAATGTATTTTGTTTTACTTCCGTTCGGTAAATTAATTATTATATTTTACATCTTTTATGTTGGACTTTTCAATATGCTCGCTTCCCCTCTCGTAGGGTTATAATGCAGGGCAGCGAGCCCCATAGTATGAGAAACGCTGGGTTAGAACATAAATATTTTTTTCACATGTACGAGTCTTTTTTTCTTTCTTTCCATTTTCAGAAAAATTAGACAATTCTTTATATTATGGTAAGGAATTGCTTACGCGAACGTTTTCGCTTTTATAGTGTTGCAACAATCTTTTAATCGTCAAATCTGGAAATGGTATATAGAGTTAGTCGCCAAATCTTGAAATCGTATATAGAATTAGTCGCCAAATCTGGAAACAGTATAATGAATTAGTCGTGAAATCTGAAAATCGTTATTCCTGATGTCCTGATCAGGACAATGGAACAAAATCACGAAATTATTGCACTGTCATCGGTCCTTGAGAAGTGTGCAAAATTTCGAATTAATCTGACCTTTTAAAGTGGGTGAAAATCGAGTTCTAAGATTCGTGACAAACAAGTGAAACTTATAAAAGCGTGTTAAAAAAGGCTGGCGGCTTGATGGCTACTAGAGTTGTACCCCGATACGAGGGTAGCGAAGAGACACCACCAAGCGCGCTATTAAAATAGCGCACGCTTCCCCGGCTTCCTGTTACACATTTCCGTCCCTTTTCACGAAATCACTCCTACAAATATCCAGCAACCGAGAGGAAAGATGTTACACATCAACAAGAACCATAATATTTCACCCATTTCTGTCCTTAACTTTCATCATAATAGTCATCACCCCCAAAGACAAATGCGGGATGCATTACGTTGGCTGGCACTTGCTGTTGCTCTGCGTTATGCTCCTACACCTTTTCTACGACCTCCGTTGACAACTCTATTCTTCGCAGAAGCCTGACCTACCCTTGTCAGCTCTCTTGCAACGTTCTTACGTCTTCCACGATTTTATCAGATTGTTTTCAGTGATGGAATTGGACTCAACTCCTTCAAAAGTGATGCTGCTGACTGCAAGGATTCAGTAGTATCAGTAGATGAGAGAGAGAGCCCTGTGCTGCTGTAATTTGTTATTATAAGGAAGAGGAAGGAAGAAAAACTCAAAGGACGTATAGGACGAGAGGATGGTCCGGGAGTAGAGCTGGAAAGCATTATTTCATAAAATACCCGTACTACATATATATTACCCGTAATATTACTACCTATATTTGCTCTAGGGACAATACTCAATAGTTGGCATTACTGCTGCTGAAGGGAGTAAGAACGAAACCACCCCCTTTCACCAACGGATACTACACTCACATAAGATTACAGACTTTTAAAAATTTCATGTAGAATTATTAATTTTGCGTGTCAAATCTTTTATAAGATAACTAAGATATAACAACAAACCTAATTTGAGGTATCATGTAGTTGTTCTCACATTAGTAATGGTCTGTATGCACTTCTGTTTGAAACGCACAACAACACGAATAAATAATACAGTCGCCATGACGTTTGAACATTGCCAACCCCAAAATACGAATGCGCCACAACTCAAAACCATTACGTGTAATATAATTAAATGTGACCATATTACCTTAGTGCCCATATTTGCCAAGCACATACCCTTTCTATTAACGAATAGAAAATTTGAATCAAACTCCATCACAAAAAAGAAGAAAGCCAAAAAATCTCGGTGTAATACCACATCAAAGATTTGAGAGAATGTCTTGTCATTATAAACCCATTAGCATTAGCTTCGTTTGCCAATGGAATTCCCTTTTCTAAATTGACTCAAATCACTCTCAGTGATGATTCATCCGAGAAGGATCACTGTTACTAACCCGAACGTTCACTACAATTTCGAGATGACATCGTAGCGGAATGCAGACAACGTATTTCTATGCATATAAGACTTTTGTGCAACATAATTTAATAGTTGATATTGGTTGATGTGTTTGCAAGATTTTCTAGCCAGAGGTAACGTTTTTGTTTCTTTTCACTTTTAAGGTTATATATCTACCTTCTTGTGGGAAAAGATGCTAATTTCACTACCTTTGATAAATGAGAATTGTTTCAAATTGCATAGCGAGTTGGTTCTTAACTTTCCTTCCAACACTATTTATTCATTAAAAAATTAAATAAAACTTACCTCTTCACTCACAGAAACGATTTCAACTTCACAGACATGCTGGTCGAAAGGAAAATATTTTAGATTTGGAATGCAGGCTGTTCGAAAAACACCCCTTGGTCCCCACCAAACGCCACCCTGGAATATTATTGGAAGTGGCCGAAGAGTTATTTCAGGCTTAGCGACCCTAAAACAAACGTTCATTAATCTGCATGAAAAAAATATGCAAAATAAAATATTATTTACTATGCCAACAATTTTAACACGTGATTCATTTTATTTTTTTTCAGATGAACTGAAATGGAGAGTTTCAGTTATTTTTTCCATAATAGAATATTTATAAAATACCTATTTTTTATTACTACATAAAAATAAATTATTAATTTATTGAAAAACATGATTGGATGTCAAAAACGTTTTTGATCTTGACGCGATCTATGGCTTGAAACCAACAACGAATGTCACTTTCGTCCATTCATACGTTCCTATAGATTTACGGAATGTTGCGCCCTTGCTGCGGCTTCCTTTATTTCTGCTTTATGTGTTCCATATCACTTTTTACTTTACCTCTATACTAAAGAGATTAATGAGTAAATCCACTAAAAGCTCCTCTCTGTATCCACTAAAATATTTTCAGGGGTTTATTTGTGACGGGTTCTATCCGCAAACTAATCTTTTTTGGCGGAAACTATTCTTTAACTGTGCTTTTAGTTCAAATGACACTTTCCATAGAGATGACTTAAGATGCTATAGAGATGCTTTCCATAGAGATGCTATTGTCAATGTTATTTAAACCCTGGCATTGAGTGTATTAGGATAATCGTGGAAAATTAATAGTGGAAAGTGATTTGTGGATAGGAAGTCGTGCGTGCTGAAATTAATATTCCTCTTAGCATCCCCTCAGAGCTGTGGAAAGAATATGAGAAGTCGATTTGTACTAAGCTGTTACAGTTTCAGAAGGAGTTGTCAAAGGAAGTACAAGCGGCTCATGAGATAAGTCGTTTGAATAATCATATAAGTTTAAATAACAGTTTAAAATAAGATTGCTTCCCAAGTTAATGAAAATTCTGTTAATTGCTCATAAAGTGTTAGATCTAAAATAAAAGTAATCATTTTTAAGACAATGTCTGCTTCTTCCCCAAACTCTCTTCTACCTGCAATTTACGGGTTGCGACATATTTACTACAAAGTGCCATTCTATATTTGTCTGGAGTATGCTTACACAGATTCACGTAATGTCAATATAATTTGTAAGGGCAAAGTGGCATTTTTTTTTAAAGTTATTACATATTTTGTATGCACTAATGTATTGAATAAAATAGCCCAAGAATCGTTCTTTCCATAATCATTTACAAAAAACTTTAAGTAGGATTTTGATCAAATTTTAATTCATGTGACACTCTGAAACAACAAGATGACGGGCTTCGTAATTTTGAGCCACAGTCAACGACATCTGAGCTCGTACCCTCTCCAAACTTCCCCACCACGTCACTGAGAGGGTTTTAAATCTCGTCAAATTGACAGTGAGTCTCAGTCGTTCTACACTGCGTGTCTTCAACTGTCAAATCACCACTCGGTTACTGCGGCCACAAACTTTCATTTCATTTGTCTGTTTTTTAAAGTAGCAACGCTTGAGTTGTTAGATATCTTTAAAAACTAGTTCGATGAACTGAATTCTTTTCGTCATCAATTAATTTGCTTTTCGAGTGTAAAATTTTACATTCTTAAAACAATTGGTTCATTGTTGAATATCTTTATGAACACACATGTTTGTTTTTATTGCTTAAAACTTATAAATTTATACTAATACGCAAAGGGATTTCTTCAAACTATTTTTAAGACAAAATCAATACATTTCAAACCATCTGGAATCAGCTAACAACACGGACAAATTTTATTCCTTTTACTAGATGCAATCTGCCATCCAAAGGGATTTTTAAGCCAAATGAGCTCAGTTAAATTTTGAGTTTACAAATTAGAATTTAATAGTTCTCGGTTCTCATTGATAAGAAAACATCGTTATTAGAGAGCTCTACTTACTCTTGTAAACTTGGAAATTAAAGTGTATTATTTCACACCATGATTTTTGGCGAAAACAAGCCTCGAGCCCTCTCCCCCGGCCACTCTGATCTACTGATTGAAACATAGGCGTCTTCATCATCAGCAACCCGTGTGAAAAAACTTGCAGGAGGCATAGGGAGTACAAAGACAATCCAGAATCTCACAGCACACAGTTTCAGAAAACTCTTCTTTAAGTGGCGTTAAAGGAGAGTTGGACAATATAAAGATCCTGCTTGAAACCAGCATTTCAAAAACCTATCACTGAGGTAGTATATGGATGAATACTCAATCATTGAATTGGTTGACCTCACACAGGGCGATTCGCACTTCAAAAGCAAAATTTACTATATCTCTTGGTCCAAATATTTAAAAATAGATCTATAATGCTTTTAGTTATATAGGATACCCCAAAACTCAACATCAAGTGAGCACGGGTTGAAAGGGGGAGGTCATGTCAATTGGGGGGGGGGGAGGTTATCATTTGGTTAAGGAATAAGCAGCACATTTTTGAAAATGTGGACACCCTCTATCACATCATTAGGTAATGTGACAACAAATTCCACATTTTTACAGTGATTTTTTCACTAACGCTGTCTTACTTATAGCCGTACTATTAATCACAACCAGAAACTGAGTCAAGAACTATGCTGGTTTACTTAAAATTAACGAGGCTTTAGTCGGTTTGAGAAAAAGATGTCACATAATTTAGACTCTCTGAAAAAGGGGGGGGGGAGAAAAATGTTACATATTTCCCTAGGCAAGTTATGTAAAAAGACAACTTATTCAAAATGACTCCATTAAAGAAACTTAATTTTAAGTGTGTAATTCTTGAATTAAGCAATATATTTTAAAATAAAACAGAAAACATTTCTGTAATATTTTAATGAATTAAATATTGGAAGTGTTTGTCTTTTAACTTCTTTTTCAATTAGAAATGTAACAGAACTAAACCTAAGAATTGCTGAAGCAGTGGAAGAAATGAATTTAGCCAGTTACTCAGGACTCATCAAACGATAAATTTAAAAAAATTTTAGGCACAAACACTTTAATCATTTAATTCATTAAAGTTTTATGAAAAAAGGGCTTTCCGGTTTATTTTTAAATTTATTGTATACTTTGAGTTTCACACTTAAAATTAATTTTTTCTAAAATTAAGCCATTTTGTAAAAAAAAATGTAGTTAAATGTTATGTGTAGAAAAGTATTAAGCGTTGTAAAATTTGGAATCGTAACTAAAGGAGTCATTTTTTGAAATTACATGCCTAGGTAGTATACAATAGTTTATCTTTTTAAGAAGAGTCAAATTTTGGGGACATCATTCTCTCAAAGCCCGATTCAAACAAATTATGATGATGTTAACTAAAGCAGCAAAGTGTTTCACCTGACTTGTGACTGTGATTAATAGCATAGCTGTGTAAGATGACTAGTGAAAAGAATGACTGTAGAATTAGGAAATTTGTGGTTACAGTGTCCTATGATGTGATGGAATGTGCCAATTTACCGCATTTTTAAAAATATGCTAATTTTGAACTTACGAAGTTATATGTTTTTTTTTATTTGTCCCAGAAACCACATGCCCCCACACCTCTTTCATCTTGCACCCGTTTGACGTTTTGTTTCATGATAACCTGTATAATAGGTTAGTTAAAGTAATGAGAGGACAGTCGCTGTGAACTTGTTTTCAGTTTCATAAGGACGACAAAGATAAAAATTTTGGCCAACCTTTCATTTATTAGTAAAACGTTTTAACTACAATCAGCAGATTTTGTTTTAAAAAGGTAAAAATGTGTAATATTTGCGGAACAGTTATTCGAACTGCATCATTTTGGGTTTCAAGCTAGTTTGTAAAAGACGGCTTCTATCATTTTTTATCCAACATAGGGTAAATTTGATATTTTTTTTTAGAAAGAGAATACAAATTTGTATTCCTCTTAGATTTAGTATAAGATCTTAAAGATTACAATTTTAGCCCCTTTTTACTGTATTCATAGAATATCGGGTATTTCTTAATGCTAAAAAGTAGCTGTTTTAAAGCAATAATATAATTATTTAAAAGGAATCACATGGTACTTATTGAGAATTCTGATAAAAGGTGTCCATATTTGATGGGAGGCAACTCGTATTCCTTTGATATTTTCACTCTCCCATGTGAGTCTTTCATCCGTCCACAGCTGAAATAAATAAACAATAACCCTAGTTAGAATATTTTAAAAAATTCTACATAGAATTCAAATGTTTCCTTTCTATTTTCTTTTTTCAAATATACTTACAAAATGAATAATTCCTTCAAAAACAAACTCCCCCTTAACTTCGTCCTGAAAAAAAAATCACTCAATTTGATGGTATGATCATTACAGCTTTATTAAAGGTGTAATGAAGGATAGTGTTTAAAATTAAGGTGAATGCAATAAAATTGCTCTCTCGGTGATCTCCGGTAAAAATATTAAAGCAATGTTAATGCAAACTGTATGATTTCTATTCACTTTGATTTTCGGAATAATTTTAAGCTACTGAATTCCAATGCAAAACATGGCTAAGCACTTGATTCTATCAGTAGAGCTCAGAGGAGTATTTCAAGGGTCGAAAGTCCACCGTTCTCGTAGCATCTTCCAATACGTTGCCCAACAGATTCTTTTCATTTCGCCGATTGAAGGGAACAAAAAGCAGTCAAAAATTAATTACTCAATAAATAATTTGCATTAATTATTATTAATAATAATAATAACAAATACTTAATTAAACTTCACGTACTATATACATAGGATTAGAATCAATAAAAAAATCAAAGATTATAAGGGGGTCCTAACTTGGGGACCCCACCCTTGTGTGTACCACTGATATATATATATATATATATATGGGGCAACAATCTAATTTCTGTTTCTCTGCATCAACACTCAACACATCATTCAGCACGCGAGTTCTGAGTTTTGGACTTATGGTCTTAAAAAATTTATTGGTTAGCTTAAATACACTGCTGGCCACCGTAAATGCAACACCAAGAAAGACAAGAGATAGCACAACAAAATTTATTTTGTAGATAACATGTTGACCAAGTATCAAATGATTAAATTTATAGACTTCTGTCAAGTGTGGTTCCTGCCAGAATCAGTAGCCAGAGTAGCCGCCATTGTTGGAGATCACCGCTGCCACACGCCTCGGCATTGATTCAAAGAGACTTTCGATGTGTTCCTGGGGTACAGCAGACCAAGCAGCTTCAACACGTTGCTAAAATTGATCTGGTGTGGCAGCTGGGGGTGTAATCTGGGTCAATCGTTGAGCAACCATGAACCACGTGTTTGCTTTCGGCGAAAAATCCGGAGAGTGAACCGGCCAGGGAAGCAATTCAATCTGGTGATTGACGAAGAACCTTTGGGCAATGCGTGCTACGTGTGGTCGCGCATTATCCTGTTGAAATATGGCCGCGGCCAAGCCCTGAAGGTAAGGAAGGAGTTCTGGCTCCAACACCTCGGAGATGTAGCGCGGGCTGTTTAAAGTACCGGCAATGCATACTAGAGGAGTGCGAGAGTGATTTCCAATACCACATTATACCATAATACCCGGCGCAGGCGCAGGACCACTATGGCGGTGCATAACGCAGCTGTTCAGCCTCCTCTCTCCCAGGTGTCTCCAGACACGAATCCGACCATCGTGGTGTTACAGACAGATGCGTGACTCGTCAGTAAAGACAACTTCATTTCATTCTGCCACCCAGATCCTTCCTTCATCACACCATTGGTGGTGGAGACGTCTGTGGTTCTTCGTCAAGGGTAGACCAAGCAATGGACGTCTTGCGGACAGACCACTCTGCTGTAAACGGTGTCGAATGGTACGCAGACACTGAATGATGTGTTACAGACTCTTTGTGCTGTGCTATGGTTCGTGATGTGACTGAGTGATCCGTCACTGCCATGCGCACAATTTGCCTGTCCTCACGTGAAGTGGTGCACTGAGGTGGATGCGATCGACCACTTCGGGCCGTCGTACCCTCCTGCATCCAACGGTCACATATCCGCATTACAGTTCTTTGGTTTCATCCAACACCACTACCGATTTCCCTGAAAGATAATCCACAATCTCGGTAGGCCACTATCCTTCCTCTGTCGAACTCGGATACTTGATCAAAAGCTGACCGCTGTTTTCTAGGAGACATAACTGATCGTTTTTTTTTAAAAATTGGCAGTTATAGAGACTGCCAATAAAAGTGAAAACATAGAACTTTTTGTATTAAAATTTGAAATTTCATAATGTTTGAATTAAAATTATCAACGTCAATCTGGTTTTCATATCTATTGACAATTGACACTCCGAGCAACAACTAAATGCATATGTTTGTATGTTTTTTTATTATTCAGATATATTACGGGCTGTACAAGATCATGACAAAATATAAATACAATTCAATTGAAATAACAATTAATATACAATCATATTATTTATGGATAGTATTTGTATTTACTTAAATTTCAATGTACTTGATTTTAAACATTATTTTAATTGTTTGCATCATTGTCATCATTAATTTCAACAATACTTATACTTTTTGTACTTTCAATTATTTCATTTTGTTCTAAAAATGATACAATAGGCTTATGGTAACTAAAGTAAGAAAGGAAAATGTTTGATTCAAATTTATCTAAGTATCGCGTGTGTAAAAACCGCAACGATCATCGTTTAATATTTTGTAGTAATGAGTTTTCAATCATTGGACATATTTAAATTAAGCGTTTCATTTAGAAATTCAATTAGTGGTAGATTTTTATCATCTGCAAAGAAAATGTTGAAGTCTCCTCTTAAAATCATCGGTACATATCATATTTTTCGCCAAATATTTTTTCGAGTATTTCAGAACCTTCTTTTATATAAATCATCAAATTTTCGAATAAAAATTGTTGTATCTGTCTCATAGATTTTCCAGGCGAAATATAAATGGCAACCATTTATTTGTATTGCCTATTCTCAGAATCGCAACGAGCAATGCACAATATATACACATTCAACGTTTCTCTAAATCCATTCAATTTCACTTATAAGATATACACAGCACTATACGTCAGCTGTATATAGCTACAGATATACTGCTATAAGCATGTCAATGACGCGAACGCACGTTATTTCACCCATCCAAAAAGTGTCTGCGAACAGCACACTGCGCGTGCGCCAGTCAGGGCATGTCGGTGACGCGAACCCATAAGATTTTCTCCTATCCAAAAGTGCCCAACGCCACTAAAGAAGTTTTCACTTCAAAAACCACAAGAAAAACACAATTGCCGAACTTGAAAATGTCGAAATATCTCCAAGCCTTAAATAGCGCTTTGAGGTGGTGCCACATGCGTGCGTGATGTGTGTCTGCGCTGAAATTCTAATCCTTTGCATATCTCACCTCCGCTAATGCATGTTGTAAATTTCATGTTATATGCGTGCTTCCTTCAGGGTGTTGCATTTACGGTGGCCAGCAGTGTATTTATTCATCAAGTTATAAAATGAATTTGAGTAAGATTAATGAGTTATTTATGCATGAAAACCTCGTTAATGTTTTAGAGTACTGGAAAAGGTTTTACTGTTATTTTGCGAGTTTCAAGAGGATTGTATTCTACATTTTTAAAAATTATATGTGATATCAGGGGTTGTGTGTGTGTGCATTAAATAAAGAACTCACTATTCCTTGAACCCGAAATACGCTTAAGACAGTATAAGTATCATGTTCGTTTCGTGCGTACAATATTGGAGGCATATTTTCCTCGTAGTCTTTCAAAACTCTTTCCTTTATTGTAGCTTCATCATCCTCTGCCTTGATTCTTCCTAAAAGCAATGCAAAATTTTAATGTCTTTTAATATCATAGTATGTAATTAATTTTTAAATATATCCAAAAAGTAATAACAGATGTTTATTTCAAGATTTTAATAATCTGTTTTGTTTATTTACTTCTGACTTATATTAATATTTTTTGTAATATTTTGAACCAAGAAATCAAGTAAAGAGCAAAGTAGCAAAAAATGTCGCATTTTCTCTCTACTGTTTTAAAAGAGAAATATTTCTTCTTTTTTAAATCATTCTAGTTCCCTCTGTTCTAATGGACCGAAGGAAACATTATGGTACACATACACTATTCACTTCTTACACTATTAGACTTCAGTTGAATTGCAATATTTCAAGCTACTCATTTATAAATTATCGTTACAATTTTTCTATTGTTTCCCTTTTCTTTTACGATTCTATCAAATGTGGAAAGGTAAAGAAGAAATTTCAATTGCTTTATTAGTTTCCATGGTTTGATATTTCAGTTTTTCAAATGAAGCAATGGGGGGGGGGGATTTTAAATTGCTTCTTTGATTCCTTCATGATTTCAAAGCTCTTAAAATGATAAATTTATTGACTTTTTTGAAGTAATTATGTTTAAAACATATCATTATTTTTTTTTGAAAATTTAACATCTTTAGCTAACATGATTAGAACAATTATATATATATATATACTTGTTTATTGTACTCAGATTTAGCATGGGCTCTGCACTTTTGAATGCAATTTTTAGGTAAGTTGTCTTTTTCTTGTAACGGATTAAGATATATTTAATAATTGTTTGAAAATTGCTAAAAACTTTTTTGACTTAAACATTTAATAACTTTGTCATTAAAAAAATAATAGCTCAAAACTCCCCCCCCCACCCACCCCCGTATGTCAAATGTTATAATGCGTGTTTTGACAGAAGATTGAAAAATTTTCTTGAAAATTACGGATTTTGTATTTTCCGTCTAATAGACATTTTTTAAGCATTCACTTTTTTGCTATATTTTTCTTACAATTTTTGTTTAAAAAATACTGCTGTTAACTACCGATGCGTGAAATTTGGAAAAATTAACTCCAAAGTTGTGCTGTTGCAAAAAATTGAAAACTCCATGAAAATCTCCTTTTTCTCTTTGGAAGTTCATCTCTATTCCTTTTGTGTGTGTTTAGCTAAGTTGACCTTCCTGTCCAAAAGTAAAGGGGATGGGGAGAGTGGAAGTTCAAAGGGGAAAGAGAGGGACAGAAAGGGGAAAGTAGAAGACAGAGGGAATTTTAGTTGATTTTATAAAGCGAAAGGGGGAGGGAAAGGATTTTCCCTGGGGATTAAAACATTCTAATTCAAATCATCCAGATATATTGCAATGTAGTACAGTAAGACTTATTTCATTTATTACTTCAAGATAATTAGTTCAAATAAATATATAAGCCTAAGGTACCCGAACACTTTGAAAATGACCAAATTCAGTCAAGACAGATATTTTTGTTTTTTATTTTATTGAAAGAGCTATCGTTTGTCTTTACGAAACATACTTTGCTTTGTTTCTACACTATCTAGAGGTCTAGTTACAAACAATTTTGTAAATTTAGAAAAACCGGAAATGAGTTTTTGATCTACCAGAAGTGGGCATTTAAATGGCTCAAAATCTATCATGGTGGGTCTGATAGCTCAAAATATTACGAATATATTTCAAAAAACTTTTTGAACCTGATATTTATGTTATTTTCTAGAGAATGTACTAAAATATTTCTTATTGTATGAATACTTTTTGAGTTATAGCTTGTTATTTAAATAATGGTCCCATAAAAAAAATGTAACATTTCTTATAATATTTACTCAATCAGCTCTAAAATTTTCAAATTTTAATAAAAAAATTAAAATTTTAGTACATTTTCTAGATAAATACATCTAATTTGTTTTAGTAATACTTTTACTAATATATGTTAATTACTTTTTCTCTAACTGCTTTGAAGTTTTTCAAAAATATTGGTAAAATTTCATTTATAATTATGATTTTTGTAAAATTCAGGTAATTTATTTAAAATTTTGATAGGTTAAATAGTAATATTTATTGGTATTGAGTCCTAAAGAGCATTTATAATGTTTTATTATACTATTTTGTTAAAAAGTACTCCGAACGTGTTCGGATACCTTAAGTTGTATTGTTTTTCTTAAATTGTAAATAAAATAACTTTTTAATCATATAATCGTACAATGTCCGTTTTCCTGCGGAAAGAACTAGATTTGTTTTAAATGCTATTTTTTAAGCAAACAGAATGCAACGATTAATTGGTAAATGAATATTTCAAATTTATTTTATTATTTATATTCTAAGAAGGAAATCATTGTTAAAAAATGAGTATGTTTCGTTTTTTTAATAATGCATTGCATCAGACACTTTTTCCTCATTCTTAAAAAATTGCTTTCGCTTATTAAATGTACCACCAAAAAGATTTTGGGCTCAGTAATTCCATTCACAGTAATTTCATTCTTTATAATTGCAATCTTTATTTAATTACATTCATTTTTTAATTATATTTAATCTCTGGCTGATTAGCAATTAATGTATTGAAGTTAAATATTCATTTGTAACAGATAACACTTTACAATTTCTTCCCGCTCTTTCCGAAGTTCTGTCGTTTCTATTTGTGTTTATTAAATACTAGTGACGAAGCTTTGACTCCATTACTACATAATATCTATTTTAGTACTCTAGAAACTGTAGATGCAATAAGGGAAAAAAAGATAAGTACCCCCTTTTTCTTACCTAATATATGAATTTGTAGAGTATTTCATTAGTGCAAAACTTTAAATTGATTTTGTATTTGTCTTATATAAAAGGGAAAATAGGAACCTGTAGAAAGTGTAGTAATTTATTTAAGGTTTCGTCTTATTGTATTAATTAAATCTTTATGTTAATCTAATTTTATTTTTTCTGTAGATTTAATTATTGATAAACATTACTTATATATACATCAACGTCATGATATATTTCAATATTCTTACAACAGAAAGCAGGGTGTAGCTGCAAAGTTTTAATAAATATTTTTGCTTTACTTATAATTCTTTCGATCTGCAATGCCTAAACTAAAAAAAGGTGTTGCAGGTGATTCGGCCCGTAGACAGCAGACAACTAAAGAACGTAAAAGAAGAGCCGCTGACTCAGAAGAAAAAATAAGTCATCGATTGGCAGCCCCATGGCTCACCGTGACTAGAAGAGCAGAAGTAGAACGAATAAGTCATTGATTGACAGCCATGGTGTTGCATGCAAGAGGTTAATGAGACAGCAGGGACGTCTTAAGACTCTTTGGGCACTTAGGCAAAAATAGGCCCTACCTGAGATCTTTAAAAGTAGACAGAATATAGCATGCATTGTTAAATGCTCGTTCAAATGGTCATTTGAAACAAGTCAATGTACAATATCAATACCCTTTGCACAAACCAGCTGGATTGATGGCCACATTTCGACTCAATGAGTTGAATGATTGTTTATATTAGGTCTAGGCCTAGACATCGACAACGGTTCATCACATAATAATAGTCTTACACCTTTGGTCAGTTGACATACAGTTTGAAATTCCCTTTTTTCACCCAGTTGGCCCATGCCTTAAGACGTCCATGTGAGAGAGAGCAGAATCTGGCTAAAAGTTACTGATGGACAAAATTCCCATCAGATACAAACATTTTATATAGCAAGAACTTTAATTTTCCCTGTTGTTGAAGAACATAATTGTGGAGAAATGGACAATCTCTGTCTAAAATGGAGAGGTTTGTATTTAGGGGCAGAAAAGAAAGCAAAAGGAGTTTACACTCATTGCTGCCATGACGGAAAGGTAATTGATAAGCTTCAACATATCCAGTGGAAATGAAAGGATTGATTTATGGTAGCCATGATTTATCAGAGCATTTGAAGAAAAACATAAGGTCGTATCTCAGTGCTCTGTCCTTTGCTTCAATGAGTGCACAGATTGTACTACCTACTGGTAGAGAAGCATATTGCTTTAGAATTCATGACCAAATTTATCACAGGACTTCGCATTTACATCCAGCTCAAGCAGGAGAACAAAATTTGCTCATTTATATGTTTTGGATTCTGATCTTACTACGTGTGGAAGAATGGAGATTCACAAAAATTCTGAATGTAATCCGGCACTGATACGAAACAGTGACGAGATCATTAGACGCGTCAACCTTTTTGAGATGTATACAAAATAATGTGAGAACTTTGTGACGGATCTATACACGTTCTCTTACTAACTCCTTGGGGATTCCTTTACGGCAAGAATTCGATTATGCAAATTAAGTTTAATATATATATTCTGCATTCGCGAGTTTTTGAGAGTTAGTGAAGTGAGAATCAAAGATTAGTAAAGTGAGGATTGAAGTTTACTGAAGTGAGGATAGCTCGGATGTGAAGTGAATTAATGAGAAGTGAGCAATCCGGCAGTAGTACGTAAACAGTGTAGGACGTGTGAAGTTGAGATCTCTAAGAAGTGTTCAAGTCAACTATTAGTGTTCAAGGCCTTGTCTAACGGATAAAGATTTGCAAGAGTTCAGGTACTATGTTCATATTTTAAGTAGACGTTAGAGAGTTAAATTGTTAGCGCACTTCCGAGGTAAAACGAGCTTGTATAAGTTATCGTAGTAATATATTTGAATGATAGTATATATTATCCCCACGCTATGTTGTCTCATGTCAGTCTTCTAAGAGTTGATCAAATTTATCTTAATTGGATTATTATTGTGTTTATGTTGAATATTCTGACAAATAAACAATTGTAATGAATCATGTCGTCTGATCAATCAGTTCCTCTCACACATCTAGTCACATGAGGAGTCGGAAAGCGTTACGATGTACATACGTTATCAGAGCCTTGATTCTGACCAGCAAAGAGGAAGATATAATGCTCAAAAACAAATGAGCTTACAATGGTGTTTAAAAGCTCTGATGGTATTCCACCGAATAATTGGGATACCTGCATATCTAACTGCGATCCAATAATTTATGTTTTGTTTTTTCCATGTAGTGGAAAAGGTTTTTCGTTAATCAATCTTATACAGTTTTATATGCACTGTTTATCAGTTAAGAGAGATGTTTTCCATCCTATTTTGTACGGAGGAAATCTTATGCAACAGTATGTTGTTGATTCATATGTTAAGGTTGAGGGTAATCGTTAGAATTTCATTCTGCACAACTAGAGGACATTACGAGTAAAATCATATTTGGGTCTTCCTGACCTCATGAATGCTCTGGCTTCTGAAGCTGGAATAAGAACAGGTGTATACACTCATTCTATCATCAAACTTCAGTGGAAGACCAAGAGCAATGCAACAGAACTTTCAGGATGCCATGTCGGCTGTAAGAGATTTTGGTAAGCCCGACTTGTTTTTGACTTTCACTTGCAACCCTAAGTGGAAAAAGATCAAATTTAACCTTTTTCCTGGACAGAAGCCTCATGATCGTCCCGACTTAGTTGCTAAAATTGTTAACATCATGAAAAAGGCACTGTTAGATGATTTGAAAAACAAATGGTATTTTTGGTTTCATTGTGGCGGATATTCATGTAATAGAGTTAACGAAGAGAGGACTACCTCACATGCATCTATTGTTGAGATAAGCAGAAGAGGAGAAAATAAGAAAAGTGGAGAGAATCGATCGGATAGTTTCAGCAGAATTGCCGAGCAAGACACTGGATCCTCGATTGCATGAAATTCGGAAATTTACAATGATTCATGGACCCTGTGGTGTGTTGAACCCCCATTCTCCATGTGTCGTTGATGGTGTTTTCTCAAAGGGATACCCTGAAGCAATTTAGAAAAACAACAACTGAGAACATTGATGGTTATTGTATGTATAGGTGTCATGACAATGCAAACTATATTATGATAAATGGCAATGTCATAGATGTATAGATCGTACAATATGTAACCCAAACCTCACCAAGAAATACAATGCACATATTAATGTTGAAATCTGCAGTCTGATCAAGTCCATCAAGTATATATTCAAGTATGCTTACAAGGGTCACGACAATGTGAAGGTTGTCTTCGAGGACAATGATCAGGGGTTAATTACATGAAATGAGATACATACTTTTTTGAATGCAAGATATGTAATTGCTCCTGAAGCAATTTGGATACTTTTAGAAGAAAAAATGCACGAGAAATTCCATGCAACCATTCGTTTACCAGTGTATTTGCCAAACGTGCAGCCGGTGTATTTCTTTGATGGTGAAGAGCGGCAAGCATTGGAATGAGTTACTCAAAGGAATGCCATACCTGAAGGCTTGGTTTGAATTAATCATAATTGATCCCGATGCCAACAGATACTTGTTTACTGACATTCCGAAGATATTTGTTTGGATAAACAATAAATGGGAGAGACGTTTACGATTGGGTAACCGAAGGTACAGATTATATTCTGTAAGTCCGAAAGACACTGAGCCATTTCACCTTCAAAGGCAACAGCTTCCATTTCGACTTGGTTTTCTATGACCATAAGTAAATCTCAAGGACAGACTCTTCAAAAAATTAGGAATATATTTGCCTCAGCCAGTATTATCACATGGGATGTTGCATGTTGCTTTTTCGAGAGTGACATCGATGCGTTGCGTTCGGGTTTTGATAAATGATACTAAGAAACAAGGAAAATTAAATGGCTCGAATAGAGCTTTTGTGACGAATCTATACGCGTCCTTCAATTAACCTTCTTGAGAAATCTTTGGGCTATGAAAATCAACAACCCTTTTCTGAAGAAGAAACCATGATATACAGATTAAGTTTATTATATATAGTCCAGGTTTGCTTCCTAAAAAAGAGTTATAGATAAAGTGAGATATAAGTTGAAGAGATAGATGGAAGGGAATTAGTAAGTCAGTGTGAGCAAAGAGAGCTATAAAGTTAGAATTATAAAGAGATAGTGGAATATTGCTATTTAATAGAAATTACCAAGGGAATGAAACATTACAATGTAAAAGACAAGAAGACTATCTATAGTTCAGGTGTTAGTCATATTTATAGCGCGTTTTGATATTTAAATTATTAAAGAGATTTAAGTGACAGTTAGTCACATATCTACGGTTTAAAACAAACATTAACGTAGAAGATTGATTAATGAAAAGTGGATCAATTTATTAGAAGTATTCTTCAAAACACGACTCTCGTCACTTATCCTCTGCTCGCTACTTGGAAACATCTTATTTAATCTGATTAATTGATTTGTTTTTGAGTTAATTAGAGTGCTGAATAAATAATTAGAAATTATCATATTGAATCATCTTTCACATTGTAATAAACCTACTTCCCGTCTACCCTGTGACCCAGCTAAAGGTGTGGAAGGAAGGGAAGGATTATTTGACATAATAATTCCCAATTCTTTTATTTAGCACTTTAATCGACTGAAACACAATTCAATGCAACACTATAAATAGGATGATCCAGTCAGTCAACAGAGGGAAAGGGACGAGAGTCGCGTTTTGGGAGAATACATTGAATAAACTACTTTATAATAATAGTTCTTCTACTGACTAATGACCGCTTAACCTTTTAAATACTTTAAATATCAAACGTAATATGAAGGTGACAGTACCTGCACTGTAGGCAGTCTTCTAATCAATTTAATTTATCTATAACACTTCCTGACTTTAAATTCTCACAAGGCCTTTTTAACCTTTTATGGTAATCTTCACCTTGTATGTCTCTTGTCACCTTTAGTTAGTAACCTTCTAATCTTCTAACTTTCTATTATCTATCCTTCTTCACTTTCTAACTCACTAACTCCTTTTAACTCACGAACTAGAACTGTATATAATAAAATTAATTTGCATATCATGTCTTGTTTTTAGGAGAAAATTGATGAATTTTGCTAGCCCCAAAGAATACCCAAGAGGATTAGTAGGAGGGCGCGTATAGATCCGTCACAACTTCCTCTTATACGTTTAGCCGGGCCACAGGGTAGACAAGGGGTATAACACTTTTACTAAAAATGTTGTTCTCCGTGAGGTTTTACTTTGATGTTTCATGATAGGTATCTTCGATTGCTTGAAATTGTCAAACCTACAATGATTCATAGACCTTGGGGTGTTTGTGTTAAACCATGTATCGTTGATGGTGTTTACTCTAAGGAATTCAGAGATTAATTACATGGGATGAGATATGGACCTTTTGTAATTTTAAATTTCTGTAGAATATTGTAAATGATAAAAACATGTAGATATCTATACAAATAAATAAAATTGAAGTGTCTGTTTGTAATTTCAAATTAGCAGCTTTTTACTTAATGCACTAAAAGTATATACGGTACTCATAACAAAAAACCAATTTTTAAAATTTTTGTCTGTCTGTCTGTCTGTCTGTTTGTTCCGGCTAATCTCGGAAACGGCTGGTGCGATTTTAAAAATTCTTTCACTAATGGAAAGCTACATTTTCGGGGAGTAACATAGGCTATATTTTATTCCCGTATTCTTACGGGAACGGAAACTATACGGGTGAACGTGAAACTCAATGCCAAGATGAACGCCAAATTGAACGCCAAGCTGAGCTAATGAAGTCGTTGTTTTGGTTACTGGCGACCGATGCTCTTCATGAGACATAATAGTGTTACGCACACATGATAATACGCTGACACGTGCCATAATTTTTTTATGATAGTTATCTCACTGTTCAGTTAAGTAGAGCATCGGCTGTTTCGGATGCACTTTTAAAAATAATAAATCAAGGCTTCATAAGCAAAAAGCAATGCAAGAAACAAAAAATTGATAAGTTTTAATCCTTTCTCTTTTTTTTATTTACATTTTTAGTCACATTTAAACAATAGTTATTATTTGTTTAATATTTATATTGTAATCGAAGAACAATAATTTTCAAGGTATCTTTCATTTTTCTACCTTTCTGTTTTTCTTAATTCAAATTGTTCTTAATTTCTTAATTGTGAGCTTTTTTCATTCATTATATTTAAGCTGTTTTAAACTTTAACAGCTGAACTTTAAGTATAATAATTAGAAATCGATGTTAAACATTGTTAGGTTTTTATTCATAAAAATATTTCAGATTTTGATAAAAAAACATAACATTTATGATGATGTTCACAATCTCAATATAAAAGAAGATTCGTGGTTGTGCGAAAGATCCATTTTAGCACCTATAAACGTCCAGGTTACTGCGCTTAATCAGCGCATGTTAAATAAGCTTCCTGGTGAATCACAAACATACCTTTCCATCAATACAGTTTGCAATCCGGATGAAACGGTTAGTTATCCAACAGAATTTTTAAACAGTATAATTGTGCCTGGTCTACCTCCTCACAAGCTAGAACTTAAGATTGGCGTTCCCATCATACTACTCCGTAATTTAAACCCACCAAAACTTTGCAATGGTACTAGGTTGCGAGTAGTGTCATTGCAAAGAAACGTTATAGAAGGTCGTATAATATCCGGATGCGGAAAAGGTAACATAGTACATATACCACGAATTCCCATAATACCATTGAATTTCCCGTTTGATTTCAAAAGACTACAATTCCCTGTAAGTGTCAGCTTTGCTATGACAATTAACAAGTCACAAGGGCAAACGTTAAGCAAAGTTGGCATAAATTTAACTAAGAGTTGCTTTTCACATGGCGAACTATACGTGGCATGTTCACGTGCGAGGAATGCCACTGGCGTTTTTGTTTTAGCTCAAGAAAATCGTACACCAAATATTGTATATAAAGAGATTTTTCAATAAATTTAATACTGTATATAGAGAGGATGTTCAATAAATTTATACGAAAAAAACCACACAAAAATTAACAAAAAACAAAGAAAATAAAACAATAAACACCAAAAAGCAGAAAGAACACAAAAATATAAAAACAAAACATTGATTCACAAAGTAAAAAAATGACATTAAACTCTCTCTCTCTATATATATATAACGTGTATGTATTTCTTAACGTGGAATACAGAATTATTAAGTTTTCGTAAGATCTGTGAATTGAACAAAACACTTTTTTGTAAATTTCTACGTGAACGAAGTCGCGGGTAACAGCTAGTCATTTATATATGAATATCTTTGGTTGAAATAACGCACAAAATATGTTTTTGGTATTCATTTCACTGCATTTTAAATGGGATGTGAATACTCTTCCGTCTAGATTGGTGGTAGTTACTTTTTTGCCTTTTTTCTTAAAGCAAATATTACTGTCGAGTTTTTAATAATGTCATTCTTTTTTTCCTGATCTTTACTATTCTATTAAATTCGTTCATACTATTGATAAGCAAAAAATGTAAACATCATTTATGTATGCTATATTAAGATAAAATAATGCATAAAATATATTTTAGATGTTAATACTTTTCGGCTTAGATTGATGGTATTTTTTTTTTTTTTTGCCTTTTTTTTAAAAAAAAACACATTTCTATTATGTTTATAAAAATATCGCATTTTCTTTATTAATGTTATTTTAATTTCCAAAATTATAAATTATAAGTGATACTAGATTAAGATGAAAGAGAATGCGTAAAATGTATTTCTGGAATTTATTTGAATATTTATCAATATCAAAATTTCTTCTCTTTCGCAAAACTTAAAATTTACTTTAAAAAAGCCTTAATATATACTTTTTTAACATGCTTTTATAAGTTTTACTTGTATGTAACGGAATCTTTGAACTCGATTTTTACCCACTTTAAAAGGTCAGATCAATTCAAAAAATTTCTCACTCGTCAAGGACCGATGACAATACAATAATTTAAAAGTTTTGTTTCATTGTCCTGATCTGGATCATCAGGAATAACGATTTCCAGATTTGGCAACTAATTTCATATACCACTTCCAGATTTGGCGACTAATTTCATATACCACTTCCAGATCTGATTCCACATTTAGCAGCTAAAATATTAAGGTGTAACCCTAACAGCGAATACACACTTGGGGTTAATACAAAAAAAAAAGTTCTTCATGCGAGAAAGATTAGGTTTAGGGTGCGTCCACAATTTCTTTCCATAATATAATCATTTGTCTAGTTTTTCTGAAAATGGAAATAAAAAAAAAAGACTCGTGCATGTGAAAAAAATAATTTATGTTCCAACTGCTACATATTTTTTGTTTTTATAAAGCAATATGTTTAGAAGTGATGACACGAACTAACCTTATAGCAATACGTTTAGAAGTGATGATACGAACTAAAATTATAGCAATGCGTTTAAAAGGTGATAAGACGATTGACACTTAATATTTCTTCTTAACATCATTTTATTAGTTGGACCTGTATCTATAGAGACGGAATCTTTGAAATATAACGATACGGGACTCTTCCGCCACGTCAACGAAGAGAACCCTTCAGACCCGTTAATTAATATCCATTGAAGAGCAAGACTCATTCCAGCAGCCACGTAATTCCAGCTCCAAATATCAAACTCAAGAATAAATTTAACAATGAGAGAATTATGATAGTTTAAAAAAAACTAAAAAAACACGCTTTTATTGTAGATCAAACTAAAAAATGAAAAATAAATTATAGTTTTAAAAAAAACTAAAAAAGACGCTTTTACAATGAATCAAACTAAAAAGTAAAAAAATAATTCTTCATATAAGAATAAAATGATAAACGAGAAATTTAATGTCACTGTGGTAAGAGGGTGGGGTTTTTTGTACTACATTTTTGCACTAACTCAGCATTTCGGACTGGAACTAGTAAGAAATTATAACAATTAACCCCACGCTTTTACCCCAATGACATTAATTTTCTCGTTAATCATTTCATTCTTATATTAAGAATTATTTTTGCCTTATAATAACAATTTAATCATTCTGTAAAGTTACAAAAGTAATTTTAATTCCGTTATGTAATTTTCTTTGTTTTACTGAACATGAAATAATTTTGTAATATATATTTTCATTTATGTACCATTACTTATAAAACAATTTTGCACTCATATATAAAACAATGGACAAAACATAATTAACCAATTTTTTAATGAAACAACTCCATATTATCTTTGAAAAATATCATATAAAATTGAAAATTTTAATTTTTTTTAACACTTTAAACTATTTCTTTTTAAAAAAATTAGACACATTATCAATTTTATTTTTTATGTTTTACAGTTATTTTATCAATGAACACATAAGTGTTAATCCTTAATCTACCAACGGTACTTATAAACACCATTCACTTTAAAGTTCCAAAAAATGACCATTTTTAAGAATACTTTGACGATGCTCAGTAGGAATATTCTTTTAATTGCACTCCTCAGGTTATAAGGCAGCACGGGTTCTACGAGGAGCATTTTAGCGGGGAAGGCGAATGGTTTTAAAACAGAAGTGAGGTTTTCAGCTGACATTTTGAGTGAATTCCGAAGATTATAATATTTGTTCCGAAAAAGTAGTTAATGTCAAAAAGTGTCTAGTTTTTTTTTTAGTTAAGACCTTAGAGAACAATTTGACTAATTTCTTTAAGTGATCAGTGAATATAATTAATTTTATAGTTTAATAAGTTCGTGATACTTTTAAGTACCGACAGTACACTGGATGATTTGGCAAGAACTTCGCTTTTTTCCTTCTGTGAAGCTTATTATTGTTTTTTGTTGTGTTGTAGCGTCATTACTGCAGTGTAATAGAGTGATGCTTTTTTGGCATTTATTTTCAGTTTAAATTATTTATTTTGCTTTTTTATTGTTTTATTTGAACGTTTTCAAAATTTTTTGAATCTGATCTTTTTTTCTTTTTTTTTTTTGCCACACAATTAAATGGAATATCTATTTTTTATTCAAAAATTAACAACATTTTAATTTCTTTATGTGTAACTGAGATTTAACAATAATAGGCGTTTTTCACGATGCTATTATTATTATTATTATACCCTTTTCTTCGAATGTTTGGAAAAACTTTGAATTTGTTACCATCTGAAAGCAGTGATACACTAACAGATGACTCTTCAGAGGATGAAGTCTCAGTAAACAATTTGCGGGAATTTTAGTTCGATTCTTAAGAAGACGATCAAGAGACTGAACAAGACTCAAGTTGCAGTAGAGTTCATGTTTAGAAAATACATTATTTCCAACCCCTGGATGCAGTTCTTTAAAAAACATTCAACCGAAACCTCACTCAAAATGAACAACGTGTAACACATTTTTGTGTTTTTCTGGAAAGAAAAACTGTTTCTTTGAATATCATCAAATTAAGTTGATGTGTAAAAAAAGTAAATAAAATTTTTTAAAAATTTTATAATTTTTAAAATTATTATTTTGTATAGTAAAATGTTAGTGTTCTTCGGTTATTTAGCATTTTTAAGAGTTAAACTCTGTTAAATAAGTCATAAGGTCATTTTGTATTATGAGAATATTTTAAGCCTCCGTGTACTGACAATACTTTAAAGTATAAATTCAATTAATTAGCTCTAACGGATTAAATTTCATAAAGTTAAGGATTTTATTTATGTATATCCCTTAATTTTCTTCTTGTAGTAATTCAAAAAAAGTACTGCACGAAAAAATTTGCAGTAAATTATAATGAGGTAGATAAATGGCTAACAGTTTTAGATTCTGAAAAATATTCACTATTTCTTATAACTGCAATCGAAAAATGAATTTTTTTAAAAGTATGTGCTAGTACCCTTAAAAATTTAAAAATGTAGGAAAGCTATTAAAAACTGTATGCATAAATCTTTAATAATGTAATATAAATTTGTACCTAAGCAACCATTAAAACAGTTTTTTATGTAAACACTTCTATAGCATACTGTGGAGTGACACATAGAACAGGATCCTAGCCCCTCACTATGGAAACTGTGACTAAAGTATAATATTTAATGCACGGGCAAATGGTTCCACAATTTTAATTTTGGGCATTACAAGGGGTTGAGGGATGTTCTCTCCTCAAATCCCGTCAAATTCTGTTTTTGGGCCCATTATTTTTTGCTTAAATTATTTGTTAATGGCGAAATGCTTCAAGATTTTTGGTGTAAATTATCAGAAATATCAATACTTTCTCTTGTACGATTATGACACTTTTCTCTTTGACACATTCTATTTCAAAATAAATAAATAAATAATTGTTAAATTTTTTTTTTTTTTTTTTTTTTTTTTTTTTTGCTTTTGTACTTCTAAAATAAAAATCACCAGGATGGGTTGATGTCAAGAAAGTAAGGGAAAATTTCTCGAAGAAAAAAAAAAAAAGGAAGAGTAATGCATTCGAAAAAAACGCCGAGCCATGTGTGTGCACAGCTAATATATATATACATCTTAGAAATATGTACATATATGTATCTTAGAAATATGTACATATATGTATCTTAGAAATATGTACATATATGTATCTTAGAAATCTTAATATAAAAAATAACTTATGTTTAAAAATTCAGGAGAAAAATATTGGATTTAATAATCCGAGGATATAAACCGGAAATATGAATAAAAGAAGATCATTTCTTGTGGATACTTTATATTGTTCATAAAAATGTTAAATATTTACAAAAAAGAAGCATACGGTAGAAATTTTTCAATTATTTTAAAGAAATTCTGGAACAATGCTTCGAGTGACATTTAATTATGGTGCAAATTGAAAAGCCAGTATTTTCTTTTATTTTCGGGAATACCTAAAACTCTTTTAAAAACATTAGAGTTGCTTTATAATGTTTAACTTCATTTTTCTAGGCATATAATTTTTATATCAATATCAAAACACATACAAAACATTTTTCTAGAGTACCAGATTTTTCGTTTCTAACAACAATTAACATATGAGGGAGGAAAAGTGACTTTGTCAGAAAATATAAGTGAATTATGCTAGTAAATACACTTTTTTAAAAATGACTAAAAATTTAAATAAATTTTTTAACAATATTTTATAAAAACATTTTTTTTATTAAAAAGGTATATCAGAGATGCACGCTCCTTTTCCATAAAATATTTACTAGGCATTTTATGATTTTAATGACTATAAAAACTAAAATGGCCCCTTTTTTATTAAATAAATTAGTATGTTTCTGTGTGAGTTTATAAAAATAACTATACTTTATTGAATACTTTGTGTCTACTTATTTCTAAAAATATTAATTTGTCTGTATACTAATATTACTGATGACAAATTGTTTTAATTCGAAGCATTATAAATTTTAGCAGTTGTATTTAATTACACTTTTGGACAATTTCCTTCACTGTTGTTAATTTGTTGCTGATTGAAATAGTTTCTTTGAATAATGAATAAACACAACAATACAGTTCTATTAAAACCTTTTATGATTATAATAAGTGAGCATAGATGCACATAAAAATGTTCAACTATGTAACAAATAAATAAGTTAGTAATTTTATGAATATAATGTTGAAATTAATTATTGCCAACTATTTTTATTTCAATTTATTTAATTTTTAACTGAAAGTTTCAAGCAATCTTTGAAACGCTAAGGCTTTAGAGACTAGTTAAAATTTAAATTTAATATTATATTGAATTTTTAAAATTAATTTCGCTCTTAAAATGTCAGTTTTTAAACCCATGACTATTGATATGTTATGATTTTATTTATTGTTCTAAATTGTTAGTGTTTTTTGCCAATTTTCTGTATACTTTTGAAGATATGTAATATTAACTATAGATATATATAATTACAGCGTATTTGAAGTATCTGCATTAATCTAGAAGTTTTCTATTTAATAAATATAAAATAAATATAATATATAAATTTGTAAATTTCCTGCCAAAGAATAGCATCATCTAAATGATTTTAATATTTTTGATCTCATTAATAAATGAAATGATATAAAAGCCATACCTAAGAAAAGTGTTGTGAGAAAAAAAGATATCCAGTAAAGCTCCATTTCATTATTGGATAACTCCCCAAGTAGATTTACAAAGATCGACTCAAGTCTTTCCGGAAGTGGGTGGTTTCTCTCATTGAGATCAATTTCAGCTGAGAAGTGACGTTTCGGCTGGATTGTTTCCAGAGCCAATTTTCTTTTCTTTTTTGCATTGATTTCTGATCACATTTCAAGTCCCAGGAGCTGAAACACACACTCCAAGTTGCATTCGTAACTCTCTTTTAATTTGAAAACAAAGTCTTATTAACTCAATTCTTTTGATTTCTTGTTATGAGTTTGTTCTCTTTTTTTATTAAAATATTCAATACATTAATTTCGAATGTCATATTACCATTATTTCATTTATTTATTATGTATGTATTTGTATTTATTGTGCATATTTATTCTTTGATAAAAATTTTTTATATATTCAAATATTCTTAAGACTAAATATCTCAAGGGAATGAGAGTTTAACTGTTGAGTTTTCGTTGTTCGCTTCAGCATTGGCCTTTTTTAGCTTCCTCCAAGGCACGCTCCTTTTAAAAAGCGCGCAGTGGAAACGGTCAACCCCCCAGAAACAGAAATTTTATAGTATAGTTGTTGTAATTTATATAACCTTAATCAGTTAATCAAAATAACAAATAATTTTTACTATAAAGCATTAGTAATAAATAAAAAAAACTTTTAGCATCAAAAATATCAGAATAATCACTTTCGAAACGTGAGTTGTAGGAATCACTCGCCTTTAGCTTCCGAAAGCCTAAAACTGACGCAGTTTCACACTTCAAAACCAACTGCTAATTTTTGCGAATTAATGTATTTAAATCTCTATTGTTCAGTCTATGGTGCACATCTTTTAGTAAAAGAAGCAATAACTTTAGAACGCTATACACGCGTTTGCAACGTTTAACGCGCGCGCGTTCCAGAACTTTGTAAAAAAATCAATTTTTTTCTAGTACCTTCCATAATTTTCTGAGGCATAGATACTTTTTTCTTCTTTTTGTGCCCTTTCACACTACTTGCATACAAAACGACTTATGCTAAAAAAATGGGATTGTATTATTATGTGTTAAAATTTTTTAAAAACCTAAATTGAAATTTTAGTTTTTGATTTAAAACTGAATTTTATTACTTAAAAATTGAAACTAATTGCACTGTGTTCATAGTTCTATCGTTTTTTATGCAAAGTGATTTACAAGCTCAAACCGTACGGAAACATCGCTTTAAGTTGTATCTTAACCATTACTAACCTATACTCATAAAGCGGCTTCCAAATGTGATCGGGCACTTCTGAATTTGAAAGAAATAGGGCTTGATCTAAGATAAAATTTGATATTTCTTTAAGAGATTTAGAAAAGTAAATATTGAATTTTATTCTGAATAAAACAATAAACACATTTTAAATACAAAATAAAACATTACTATTATTTGAAAATTCAAAAAGAGACAGAAAAGGTACCTTACAAAAGTGCTTTAAAAAATAAGTTACTAAAATGAAAATATTATAATACTTTGGTACTTTAGTACTTAGTTAGGTATCCTTTAGCTTCAATGACAGCTTTTAAACATCCGGATACAGTTTTCACTTATTTGTATGTACTTAGTAGAATTTAAATCCGGAGGTCGGTGTGATGTTTTAGAGCTTCAGGACATTTATAAAGACACCAGAGGCGAACATTCAGGACCGCGTGCTTATATATATAGGATCATTACTTCCCTTTTCTTAAAACACTGCGGCTGATACCCAAATTTTCGGCCTATAATTGGAAATAGCTTTTTAAAAACTTTAAATGGTCCACTAAGTTACAATTCAATTCCAAATGACTTGGTCGTGATTTTGGAATGCACTTCCAGCATAATAAGGACGCCTCTATAGTCATGTCTCATTGATCCTTCTTTCCAGTCGTGCAGTAAGTCCTGATACAAATATAAAGAAACTAAATTAAAAATCTTTGCAATCAAATTTAAAAGTTTTATTTTTCTTCAGCCAATCATTTCTCGAGGTATGTATGCACTATCTCATAGGAATATATATTTTCTTTCAAACACCGATTTATGAGCAGGAGCAGACTCCTGTTAAGAAAGTCACTTTCGTTGGACAGGTTTAGTTCAGGGGCTTCACTATTGACTCTGAGTCATTGTCTTGTACCACTCCTTTCTAGCAAAAATGATCCTATTCATAGCGGACACTCCAGCAAACCACCAAGGAAGCCAGATGATGAGCAATTTTTCTTCTTTTTAGCTTCTTGAGCAGCTATTAGCAAGAAGAGTCTTTTCCCCACAAGAATTCCCTGACTACTTTGACGAGAACTCACCGAGCGGGCTGCACAGTCTCAGAAATTGACATTGCCATTAATATTCCAAAATCATTTTACAAGAAGATTACGAAAGAAAGAATGCTGAAGTCTTGGAACCAAGAATATCTCATTTCAAGTAAAGGGAGCTTAACAAATAAGCTTAATAAGAGAGAGTCCTGTCATCATTTTTATGCTAATTACAAAATAATCCAATTTCTAACTGGTCATGGAAGCTTTAAAAGCAAGAACAAATTTAACTTAGTTCCGTTATCTTCCAGTGATTGTAGTATTGATGGCGCGGAAAATGTAGAACATGTACTCCTTCTATGTTCCAAGTACGTCAGAGAGAGAAAGATCATAAGAATGGCTTTCAAGGGGTTTAATATAAATTGGCCTCCGAATCTTCAGTAACTTATTTCCACCAGAAATGCTTTTAAAAAGTACTGTGAATTTGTTGTAAATATTTGTAATCCTTCATAACCTTAAAATCCCCCCTCTTCTTTTCTTTGTAATGTCTGATTAATACTTACTTCTGTGAGCCCCGTTTGATACTTTGGGGTGCACGGGGATTTTATAATTGTTTTCAATAAAAAAAAGGCTCAGAAAATCTCTTATTCATTCGATAAATGACTAACTTTTGGATGTTTAAGATGAGGTCCTTTTTTACTGCAGAGAAATAACTGTTCTCGCTTCTGTTTGACGTTCATTCTATTGCTCTATATTGGTATTTAAAAAAAGACGATCTCTAACGACGAAATTTACAATCGTCTGCTGAGTGCGAGTCAAAGCAGACAGAACCTATGGCACGACTAGGAAAGTTTTTAGGAGAAGTTTATCCTTTTTTTCATCTCGATACTATTAAAATGGAACAAGAAAAGTTAAATGTCCTCATCTGCAAACATCATACGATTCCAACAAGATATTGACTTATTTATCATTGATTTTGTAGAGAAAAGTCTCAACTGCATGTTCCTTGGAAGCACAAATGTTTTTTCCCGCAGAGCGTCCATAAAAACTAACTGATCGCAGTACTAGTCAAACAGTTTCAGAGGAAATTAAAGAGAAAAATTGTTAATTGAAATTCAATGCTCAACGTGTGCTCAAACGTGGATTCTTTGCAACTTTTCGAAAAAATGAATAAATCTCTTGTCATTTTAGCTTTGTCAGGTGGCTGATTTTTTTTGTTTTTGAATCGATATTCTTCTTTAAAGCATTTTATTACGCAGTCAACTGCCGAATGGGATACATTCACTAATTCAGCAACATTTCGAAATTATTTAACGCTTTTATAATGAAAAATAATAAATTTTCGAATGCTTTTCGTTATTTTTTTACGATTATATAATGAATTTCTGATATTAAATAAATACTTCGGCAAAAGTAAGCAACCAAAGGAATGCCAAATGATATTTTAAACGTCTCCATAATACAAAATTCAGTGGTGGCAAAAAGTCCTGAACATTCTCATTTTTTTCTCCAACTTTTGATTTGGACTTAATTTTTCTTTATGAAATTATTGTCCTATCTTTTAATTGTTGTTTTTGATTCTAATATAACTTTTAATGCTTATTTTAAATATGTTTTTAGCTTTTTAATCCCGCAAGTATTTTTTTACAGTATAGCTGCCTGAATGCAAGATTGTACAGCAAGTACAAAATAACGCAACATAGAAAAACATAATATACATAGTAGAATACACGGTACAAAAACGTCATAAAATTACAACACGGTAATTTTATGACGGATCTATCCGTGTCCTTTCTTTAATCCTCTTGAGAAATCTTTGGTCTCTCAATTCGAGTTTATTCACAACCAACGGTCTGAAAAAGAAACCTTGATTATTCAAATTTGGTCGGCTATATATAGTCTAGGTTTTCAAGCTAGTGAAAGAGAGAAAGTGAGGAGATAGTATAGATTGCTACTGATCAGGTATTGTACCATTTTTTATAGCGCATTTCAAATGTTTGATAGGTGAAAGAATTAAAGTGATGATTGGATACCAAAGTTTAATTAGTGTTCAGATAATTAGGATAGTAGATTTGATCCTGAAATAAGAGAGTCGATATTTAAAGTCTTCTCATAATTCGATCATCTCCTTATTAATCCACAAATTGCTTATATTGAGAACTTCTTTTCTCGATGAAATTACTTGAATTGTGTTGTTAAATTGTGTGACCAATAAATAGAGTGATTTCTAGATAGGGCTAGTCTTCCTTTCCTTCCTCCCATATCTCTAGGCGGGAATGAGAGAACATCTCATTCCTTACAGTTTTAACATGGACTTTTTGAAAATTACATGATTGTTACATGTTTAAACATTTATATGTAAAGGGACAACCTTTTACTCAAATTACAGCTTTACATCTTTTAACTTGGAATGCACTAACTTCATGACAACATGGTTGAAAGAAATATTAAAATTTCAACTAACTTACATTTGTTTGAAGATTTTTTCTCCCTTATATATGATAACAAATGTTATGCCATAGGTTCTTTATTGAATTAAGATCCGAAGAATATCTTTGTTTGCTTATTCTATTCACAGTATTGGCTTAGAAACATCTCTGGACTACATTTGCAAGACGATATGGAGTATTATTATTATTCTGAAAAATCCGTGACTTTTTCCAAAAAGGTATCTCGCTGTTGGTAGCAATTTATTTTGTATTGTTCTGTATTATTTTGGGATGTTTCTTTTTCCGCTTATATTGTGAAGTCTTCTAACAACACAAGAAGACATGTATCATTACTTCCGTCGGTTGCTTTATTGTGGGCTTTAAATACTGAGGGCTGAATTCTTTCATCCTACATAGGCATTATTTTTGCTAACCGAAGTGCAAAGCTGTTTCATTACCAAATATTATCTTTTCTAAAAGTTTTTAACTGTCCATAATGAATGATCCTATGCCGATTAGTGAGTAATAGTTTTGAGCGAGCTGTAAAGCCTTGTAATCTATAATTTCCAGCAATCTTCCCCTCCCAGTTCGTAAGCACACATTCATATTCGATGTTAAAATCCATTAATTCAAAATTTGTAGTGAAATAATCCATTCATTAAAAGTGAGTGTCATACCCTGTATTCACGTCAAGTTGTTTTTCTCGGATCGTTCAGATTGCTTCCTATTCGTAATAGAATTTGCTTCAAAATATTTTTTTAACATTTCCATGATAGTAGAAAGACCACATGGTACTTAAGCAACAATTCGCCGCATACCATAACATTGTTCCTTCAAAAACACTATTTTATATCTTTCATTATACACACACACACACAGCAGAAAAAAAATACAGTATTATCCCCCCACTCACTTCAAATGAACTGCTTTAAATTCACTTACTGTTCATTCTGCCCCTTTTCACTAATATTCTCTGATTCGATGGAATAATGGAGTATTTCATTGATTGAAAAAACAATCCCTTATTACATTACAATGACCTTGTTTTGTCCTATTATTGTTTTACTAAAATATCGATAAGGCTATTTTATTTACATAAAATCTACAAACAGATTTGAAAGCTGCATGAAAATATTCATTAGAATTAATAAAAATAGTTAAGAAAGTAAGATCATTACAAAACGAAAAATTAAGTAAAAAAAATAAGAAAACGAGTGTGTTGAGTACTTTTTGCCATAGCTGTGTAAAAGAGTGGTAGACAATAATGTTATGATGAAAATTTATTGGAGAAGTTTTAATTGCTTATATTACAGCACATTACTATCATTTGAAATAAATACTTTAAGATAATACTTATTTTGAAAAATTAAAGGCCCAACATCAATGATATACAAGATATATAAAATCATTTGATTTTGCGTAAGCAACACCTGAAAGTTGTATTTCTTTATGCAATTGTTACTTAGTGTTAAATCTGGAGAAACATTGTATGGATGTTAGAAACCCCAGAGGACAACTTTTTAATAATTTGATTGGATGGGAACATTCATTTCAAAATTTGATTCTTAATCTCGATCGTTTCAATTTCGGTTGTAAATGGAAATTACTTTCTTTTTGTTGCTGTAAGTGAAAATTTCTCAAGAATTGATTGTAGCTCGCTTAAGAAGGTTCGCATCGTAAAATTTCCTCCCAACATTCTAAAAGGAATTTCTTTACATTTCCTTCCTATCATCTATTAGGAATCATGGCTTCTATAGGCGAGATAACAAAATTTGTATTGAAAAAAATCTCAATAGGGAGTACTTAAACAATATGATAATAATAGGACTATGTAATAATATTTGGGTTCTTTTGTAATGCTGATGTTACCACAAAGCGACTAAATTGGCTATTCTCAAAAAAATTCATCTTTCATCCAGCTGAAAATTTCTTCAAAAAACTATCTAAAAAATACTTGAATAGTGCTCTCCTACAAAAATCTGAAATCTATGACTCAAAATCCAATTTAAAATCCAAGAACAATCTTGCTTGGCATTTCACATAGAACTCATCCCCTTTTTCTTAATTTTTTGCCACTATTTTTTCCAAATTCATTACTAGATTTATTTCTTATCGGCACCCTTTTTAAATATTCATTTATCAATTTTCTTTTTTAAGCAATGTAATTATCACTTTCTGACGCACACTCTCAATTCAAAATGTCAATTCCTCTTATTTTTTATATATGTTGAGTTGATCCAAATATAGGCGCTATCAACCTTAGCTATGTTGCAGCATCTTTCCTAAGTGAACGTTGCTATAGCAAGTAGAGATCCTGTGGTGCAGTTTATTAAGCCTCAGAGTTCATTTTCGTGTTGGCTTGTCATGTAAATTAGTATTTATTCCGTCCAGAAATATATTTTTTGGATTGTGCTGTTAAATCTGTTACAAACTCATTGTAAAAGAAACCCCTAAAATAGAACTTTATCAAATCCTAGAATCTAATTGTCAATTGAGCGTTTTGTTATATACAACCCCCAAACAAATATACTTCCAAACGAAAGGAATACTAATTTCCAACCCAAAAATGAGTAAACGATTAATTCAAATAAAATCGTGAGACTTAACCATTAATGCTATATCCAAAGCAGGCCTTGCGTTGTTTCAAATGTTAACTTTAATAAGCAACCAATAAAGTTACAACAGCCAGGGAACAAGAATGGATACAAAAAAAAATTTGTATTTGTATTGTAATCAATCGGATTAGTGTAAAATACTTAATAATTTTCCCTTTTTCCATTTTTCAAATCAAGTATTAGTTTGAAAGATTTTTTTAATAAGAAGGAAATTAGTTGATAAAAAAGATACCATGTTATCTTTAAATACGAATTTCAAAAAGTTTGAAATTTGAAAGTTTGTGAGGCAATTTACAGACATAT
The DNA here is from genome assembly GCA_019973975.1 of Trichonephila clavata. NCBI lineage: Eukaryota > Metazoa > Arthropoda > Arachnida > Araneae > Nephilidae > Trichonephila > Trichonephila clavata. Next base: position 6,171 of record BMAO01007989.1, on the reverse strand, counting down.
ATATATATATATGTGTGTGTGTGTGTGTGTGTGTGTGTGGGACGGCGTCTAGGGGAAGGTTCGATTTTAATGTTAAAATAAGCACGCAGAGTTAAAATAACTTAATTTATTAATAACACAACTAAAACATTAACTATTTACAAGGGGTTTTAAATTATTCGAGATAACACCTTACTAATTCCGAAAACACGTACTCTTTCTCAAAACAACGGAGAGAGCGATTTCCTCTGACCTGCCTTCGTTCAAGCTTTGGTGCAACTCCTAGTTTCTTCTTTCTGCCACCTTTATAAATACATAATCTCATCGTATCGCGCAGCTAAAACTCACGTGGTTTCGATTAGTGGTGCCATCTCTTACAATAAAAATCAAAAGAAGTAAAAGAAAACTTGCACTCCTTTCCTACAAGTTCGGCCATCCTGGGAATCACTGACCTCAGTGATTTTACATACCATACAATAAAATATAGGCCTCTGCAAAATTAATATTAATCGGAGATAAAGATTCCAATATAGACATTCAAATTTGAAAATAAGGATACAACTCTAAAAAATGAAATATTAATAGCAAAGAAAGCAAAACACATTAATACACATTATGTTCTTTTAAAAAGAATAGAAAACGCTTTTTATTAAAATACATAATCATGGTGAGTAAAATTTCATTAAATCAGCAGATGAATTTGTTATCTTAGGTCCCTCATGATCACCCACTTTCTCTAAATCATATCTTTCTCTAGGTTTTACTTTAACTATTCTATATGGTCCCAAAAACTTAGGCCTTAATTTCAAACCTGTCCCAAATTGTGTTCTCTGAATGACCACCAAGTCACGCATCTGGTAGTTAGGGGCCTTCCTGCGCTTCCTGTCATAGGTTCTTTTATTCTCTGCCTGTATCTTCTGGATATTTTTCTTTGCATCTTGTCGTAATTGGTTCCTCTGTTCTTAAAATTCCTCCATCATTTCGTCCATCAGTAACTCTCTCAGGCGAAGGTCTTCCTTGTTTCTCATGGTGACGCCAATTAATAATTCAAATGGAGACCACTAAGTACTACGATTAAATGTACTATTTAAAATTCTTTGAAGTTGGTCTACGAACTTGAACCACTTGGTAGACTCCTCAATTGACAGCTTGGTCAAAACGGGAATAATAGTTCGGTGTATTCTCTCGACTAGGCCATTCCCTCTGGGTACTCCGGTGGCGATTTGCAAATGTTGAATGTCTTCATTAGTACAATAATCTCCAAAAGCTCCAGAAGTAAAAGCAGAACCTCTGTCTGTTATTATTCTCTTGGGATTACCAAAAGTCTTTTGTTGCAATTTTAATTTATCCAAAGCATCTTCTGTGGAAGTAGATCTAACGGGATACAGTCAGGTAAATTTTGTAAAAGCATCCACTATTGTGAGAATATGCTGATATTTCTTGTTAGTAGAAGGCAAAGGTCCGATAAAATCGACGTGATAAGTACTTAATGGCACATCCTCTTTAGGAATGGGGTTGAGGAATCCATCCTTTTTTCCACTCTTTTTGTTGGTCAAAATACATGGCACACAGTTAACAATTACATTTTGCACCTGCTTGCTCAAATTGGGACTGAAAAATTCTTGTTTCACAACTCCTTCTGTCTTGGCAACGGAGAAATGTCCCTTTTCATGTGCTAACTTAATTATCTCAGTTTGCATATCTCTTGGTACAACTATCAATTCACGACCTTCAACATATTTGTAAAGTATTTCGTTTTTATCGAAAAAGTCTGAATTGCTGTTTGTTTCAATCAGTGACCTTAGACTCTGCGTGTATTCATCCTCTTGTTGTGCCCTTTTTAATCTTGCGGTTAGAGTATCGTTAGTAATTATTGCGACTGGATATCTACTAAGGGCATCCACATGTTGCATTCTCTGGCCGGAACGATGCACAATTTCATAATCAAACTCTTCCAGCAATAATGCCCATCGCGCTATACGAGTAACCAAATCCTTTTTGTCCATAGTCCTTTGAAACGCTGAGCAATCCGTTATGACTTTGAAATGATTTCCCATAAGGTAGGTACGAAATTTCTTTAAAGCGTTGACAACAGCAAGAACTTCAAGTTCATAGCTGCTATACTTCTCCTCTGCCGGAGTAGTTTTCTTAGATATGTATTGAACTGGATGCAATTTTCCATCTTCTGCCTCTTGGAGTAAGACGGCTCCGTAGCCTTGTTGACTTGCATCCGTGTGCAATTCGGTTGTTTTTCCCTGCTGGAAAATACTTAATACTGGACTTTCAGTCAATAATTGCTTGAGCTTTTCAAATGCTTCTATTTGAAGTCGTTCAAAGACAAATCGATTGTCGTTTCTAATTAGATCACTCAAAGGTTTCGCTATTTTAGAGTATGACGGAATAAATTTTCGAAAATAACCAGTGAGTCCTAAAAAGCTTTGGACTTGTTTGACAGTCGTTGGTACAGGAAACCTCTTGACAGCTATCGTTTTTGCAACTGAAGGGCGTACCGTTCCATTTTCGACAACGTGACCCAAAAATTCCACCTTTCGTTTTAAAAACTGACATTTTTCAAACTTGATCTCCAACCCATATCTGGATGCGACCTCAAACACCTTCTTTAGTTTTTCCAAACCTTCTTTCTCATCTTTAGCTGGAACGATCAAATCGTCCAAACAAATTATTACGATGCCTTTTCGCATGAGTTCCCTAAAAATGCTGCACACATATCTTTGGAATACGCTTGGGCTTGTACTGAGACCAAAAGGCACTTTATTAAATTCGAACTGACCGTCTGGTACAACGAAGGAGGTGAAATGCTTGCAATCCTCGATTACGTCGACATGAAAAAACCCATTTTTCAAGTCTAACGTGGAATACACTTTGGCGTCTTGCAGCCTATCCAATACGTCCTCTATCAGTGGCAAGGGGAAGCGATCCTTGACTAGTTTTCGGTTCAGTTCCCTATAGTCAATGCATAGTCTGTCGTTACCGTCTTTCTTCTTGACTAACACGATTGGACTTTCATATTCAGAAGAGCTTGGTCTCACGTTTCCCTTATCCAACCATTCGTCGATCTGCTTGTTGACGGTCTGATTCTCCAGAAACGACAAACGGCGTGCTGTTTGGTAAACTGGTATATCATCCTTCAGGATAATTCTCATGGATACATTTGTCGTTTCGGTCTTCTTAGTTGTATAGCTGTTGATCAGTTCAGAGAGTTCCTTTCTTATTTGAGGATTGATAACATGTTTAACTTTGATTTCGTCTTCAGTTCTTGCCTCATAAACCTGTGTATTCACAAACAACACTTTCTCTTCGTGTTTACGGAAATAAACACCTTTTTTATCAAAGCCAACAAAAGCTTGTTCCAAAATGTCCGATCCTATCACTGCCTGGAACTCCAAATGCACCGCAGGCACGACATGCCATATTACGGAATATTTCTCTCCATCCAACTCAATTTCTCGTTGGAACGATCCTTTTGTTTTGACTTCGTACTTTCCCAATCCAGATAACACGACAATGTCCTTCGAGAGCTTCGATTGCTCGATGATTCCTTTGCTTACATCTTCACGAATGAGCGAAACTGAGCTTCCAGTGTCGATTAGAGTCTCAAAAGTCTTGTTTCCGATGGTTATTTTCCTGGTCTTAATTCTGTCTTGCTGAATTCGAGAACAGATCTGGACCGAAGAGCTTGAAGATTTATTGATTTTCGTACCCTTGTTGCGCTTTGTACAATCTAGGGCATAGTGACCTGGTCCCCTGCAGTAGCTACATGTTACCTGTTTAACTCTATTATCGTAAGTTCTCGTCGATTGAAAGCATTTTCTATCATTCCAATTATTTCCAAGGTGAAAACGTTCTTGCCTTCGAGAACAATTATCGTTATTGTTCGATCTCTTAGCAAATGAGTTTAACTGCTTTGGCCCTATAGTCCTTCGGACGTCCTCATAATCTTCAAATTTTTTCGCTAGTTCAATAGATGAGTTAATAGTAGACCATTCGTCCAAAAAGTGTTCCTGAAAATCATACGGCGCCCTCTTCTTCATTTGATCGGCTATGATTAAGTCTCGTAATTGGTCGTAGGTGTTAACTTTTAAGCCCAAAGTCCATCCATCAAAATACGTCTGTAATTCGTGTTGAAAATCTTGCCATGTTCGTTCATCGGACTTTTGGTGAAACAAAAATAACTGACGAAATTTTTCCGGAGAGAGAGAGATAATTTAAATCTTTGTAAGAGCAACTTCTTTATATGATCGCAATCGTTACATTTACCAGTTGGTTCTCTTGCGATCAGATGGGCAATTTCAACGGGTATTAAACCTATAAGTTTTTGAACCCAATCTTTTTTCGGTAAGGAAGTTCAATCTGCATGACGCTCAAATAAGGTAAGATTCAAACCAATATCTTCCTTCATATTAAACTTATGAAAAGTTTCGTGAAACAGTTTATTCGATGCTTGAACGTTTTCGGTGTTATTCGGCATACCGGCAGTCTGTTGCGCTTGTATTCGCAACTTCTCTAATTCGTACTCTCGTCTTTCTCTCTCATCCTTTCGCATATCCTCTCTCTCAGCCCTCTCTCTCTCAGCCCTCTCTCTCTCAGCCCTCTCTCTCTCAGCTCTTTCTCTCTCAGCCCTTTCTCTCTCAGCCCTTTCTGTCTCAGCCCTTTCTCTCTCAGCCCTTTCTGTACGTTCCTCCACTATGCTATCAAGCATCTTTTTAACATCGTCTTCAACGTAATCTGGGCTTTTTACGATCAGCTCCTTTAACTTCAATTTTGTGATACCTGCTTCGATAGTAAGATCCAAATCCTCGGCGAGTGACACCAAATCCTCTTTCCTTTTCGCGAGTAAGAATGCCATTTTTATACTCAGAATGGTGACCCAGAGAACAACTTAAATTTTTACCCAAGTTAAATGAGACAAAACCATTAAAATGACACGCAAAAAGTTTACTCACTTAAAATGAAACAAAAGATAATTTAAATAAGATGCAATTATCAATTATAAACAATTATAGACAAAAGTGGACTTTTTAAAGAATTCCCTGAACTTAAATCCTTTTACAAAACACAACAGTATTACAGTTAATATCAATTTTATTTTTTATTAAAAAAACAACGCGTTCCTCTCATTTATCAAAAATAGATTAAGAAAAAACACGGAAAGTACTCAGTTATTAATCCAAAACTGAAGGAACATCAAATATTTATGTCTGCAATTAAACCAATAATAGTACCTAGTACTTCAAAATTCAATTTCAGATTCACAGAACAGGAAATATACACACAAAATCATTCATTTATATAATTTTCGCCTATTACTCACACAATACCAAAAAAAGGATACTAGCACAATTCAATGTAATTCTGAAGACACTTTACCTTGACCTCAATGACACAAGAAATCTTGTTTCGTTTTGATAACTCGCAATTCGATGCAGTTCCAAAGGTTCTCTCGTCAGTGTTGACCTCAATGATCAAGGTAATCCCGTTCAGTATCTCGTTGAGTCACTGGGCTTCCAGTTTTGTTTGACTGTAGCTGACGTGGATATTCGCCAAGATTCCGTGTTTCTAAACAAGTCAATGGACTCCTTTTTCTCGTTGACTGTTCTCGCTGAAGTATTTTCGTATCGCTCGTAAAATTTCTTATCCAGCTGAAGGCTTCGCCGGGTTTCTATTCGATGCAAGGCAAGGTCTATGTACCGCTCAGGAAATCAAAAATCGATGAGGAGGTAAAACTTTTAAAAAATGCTCTTAGGTAAAACTTTGAATAGTTTAAAAAATTCTCGGTCGTACCCCCAATTTGTGGGACGGCGTCTAGGGGAAGGTTCGATTTTAATGTTAAAATAAGCACGCAGAGTTAAAATAACTTAATTTATTAATAACACAACTAAAACATTAACTATTTACAAGGGGTTTTAAATTATTCGAGATAACACCATACTAATTCCTAAAACACGTACTCTTTCTCAAAACAACGGAGAGAGCGATTTCCTCTGACCTGCCTCCGTTCAAGCTTTGGTGCAACTCCTAGTTTCTTCTTTCTGCCACCTTTATAAATACATAATCTCATCGTATCGCGCAGCTAAAACTCACGTGGTTTCGATTAGTGGTGCCATCTCTTACAATAAAAATCAAAAGAAGTAAAAGAAAACTTGCACTTCTTTCCTACATATATATATATAT
>BMAO01007988.1:0-17360 GCA_019973975.1 Trichonephila clavata | reverse complement strand
ATATGTACCAAGTATTCACATGCACTTAGAAATTTGTAAGATCAAGAAGCTGCAAACATGTTATGCATGACAACATTTATATCTTATTTTCGAAACATGTAATTAAAAGATTTTAAAAGTACAAAGTTTATATTTTATTAGAAATTAAAGATACAAATTCGTATATAAAATTCTTTTAAATTTCTTAAAAATCGAATGCTGAAGCACGTTAAAATACTTTGTCAATGCAACAGTAAAATTCAACATTTAAGTTAATAAAACTGAACCGTAAAAATATGTTATACAAAATTTATAAAAGTATTTCTGTAAATTATATCTAGCAAAAAGTTTAAGTGAAACATTTCGTATAAATATAAATGCGAATTTTTTTAGAAGAGCACTAGAAATTCCCCCCTTAGAATACATACAAAACTTAGGACTTCTCAGACAGGGGCGGCTCTAGGGTCGGACAAACGGACCCATGTCCGGGGTGGCATTTGACCAAATTTAGAAAACCTTTTTTTTTTTGTTATGGAAAATTTGGAAAAGGAAGTTAAAGTACACTATCTAGGGAAAAATATCCAGAACGAGATAATTTCTCTTTTATATGAGAATATTAAATTACACATTGTTCATAAAATTAAACGAGCTAAATGTTATTCGATAATTTTAGATTGCGCCCATGTGATGCCAGCAAGATCGAACAAATGACATTTATAGTAAGATATACATGTATTGAAAAATCTAACTCTAACGAAGTTTTTTTTTTTTTTTTTTTGTTTTCTTCCAGTTGAAAGATTAACTGGAAGAGAACTTCCAAATTTAATAGTTGAGAAACTTAAAAAAAAAAATTAGGGCTAAATTTACTAGATATGCGGGGGCAGGCAGGCCTGATGTTGACCGACGGAGAATCATTGGATGTAAACGCGCTTGATTGAGCAGATGAGAAAATGTCAGTTTTAAAAAAAAGCCTAGTTGAAGTTTTAAAATTTATTTCTGTTTTAGAATTTGCTCCAAATCTTGCTATTGCATTTATTTTACTTTCTTTGCTAATAAGTTTGGCAAGTGTAGATATTAATTTCTCAAAATTAAAATTAATAAAAAATTTCTTACAGTTCACAAATTTTAAAGATAGATTAAATGGCTTAGCTACATTGGCTATCAAACATGAAATAGCTGAACAAATTGATCAGAAAGTTTTCAGAATTAAAAGTCAGAAAAAAAACCAGTGGTAATTTCTTATGTTTTAGTTTTTAGTATATATATATACGTATATATATATATATACATATATATGAACTGTTAGCTCTCTTTTTCTTCACAAGGAATATTCAAGTTTTATAGGTGTGCATTTATGACCAATTTTTATCTTTTAATAATAGCTTTTTTTACTTTGGCGAGAGGGGCGGCATTTTTCATTTTTGTCCGGGACAGCAAAATTGCTAGAGCCGGCAGTCTCAGATAATATAAATTTGATTGTAATGGGCTTACAAGGGGGCAGTCATTTCAAAAGTTTTTTAAGTACCACCAATTGTCTAACGGAAAATATTAGGGGCCCCTTATAAAGTCTGGTTTTAAGCCCCAAGCCGGATCTTACAAAGGATTACTTATTTGACATCATTCAGGCTATGGGCCCCTTGAATCCTGGGCCTCCCTGCGAGATGCGGGGGTATACTTTACGCCATTGAGTACCACTGACATCTCTTTAAAAAAATATTAAATATATTTTGATGGATTTAAGTATTAAATAAATGGAATTAACTCATTAAATTTGATGTATTGTGAAAAGTAGAGAAAAATAAATTAACAGCTCGCATCAATAGGATGACGTTTACTGTAACGACCATTAATTAAAAAAATTGAAGTTAATTTATTATTTTCAAGTCATATTGTTGACATTCGTCAAAAACGTTTATATTCTGAATAACGTAAGATATGGCTTGGTGCCCAAAGCCTGATTTTGCAGGAGGGCCCTAATATTCTACGTAACGCCACTGTTAACTATTAAATTTCTTTCATCAGATTATTTTCCAAAAACTCAATAAATGTTTTGTTTTTCAAAAAATTTGAGAATTTTGTAATAAATTTCGTTAAGTTCTTGTGAATGTATTTGTTTCATTGACTTTTATTAAATACATGAATATTCATATCTATGTAAATAAAATGTACTCTAATAAACTTAATTTTCTTGAAATATGTTTTTTTGTACAATATCCTTTAACACGAAAAAATATTTCAATTCCAAAATAATCAGTTTCGTGTTAAACAATTTTCACCGTATTCAGAAATATAGGTGTTTTTTTAAAAACTAAAAAAAAAAAAAAAAATATTAATAGCTAAATTATTTTCATGAAAAATTTTATATTATTGTGTATGTTTGATTTTCCTGAGCAATTGCCTGTACTTTATAATATTTAGCATTTTGGATAGCTAACTCTTTTAGCAAAAAGTAGTCATGTTTTTTAGAACTTATAAATAATAATGTGCATATATCTCATTACTCGGTATCATCCAAAACATTTTTCAAATGATTTACTGCTTGCTAGTGTTTCAAAATTACAACATACGTTAAATAATTAATTACATATTAATAATAAAAGTTTTTCTTAGGATTATAAAAATATATTAATGGTATTATGAAATGCAATTTTGCTGGACTTTTACCACTTGTAAAAATGATCTAACTGTACTTAACAATTGTCAATATTCTTACACATGGAATTTTATTGCAAAGCTTTATAAAAATATCTGTTATTCAATTTTATGAGAACGCGTGAAAAAACAAGAAAAATACTTTTTGAACTTTACGTAGAAATTTCCTTACTAAATTCCTACGTATTTTTTTATAATTGCATAATTAATTTCGGCTTATATTTGATTCAAATTACTTTATGATATATCTATTTTTAATGTGAGTATTTACATTCTTATAAAAACTTTGCTTCGTTTATATATCTGACTTTCCCCCAATACACTTAAGTCCTTATGATGTGTAGGAAATTTTTTATCTTAATCATTTCAACTGCTTTGAGGGTAAATCAATTGACGAAGAAAATATTGCTGATCTCAATATAAATATAGATCTATGTCATTCGAACTAGATGATGATTTAAGAAAAATGACGCGGTAATCTTTCAAAATAGCTTTGATTTTACTCGCAAATTTTTTCTCAACGCTCTGCATTGTGTCAATGGAACAAAACTACATCTTCAAATTGTTTTCTCGGAAGACCACACCTCTAAGCGGATACTATTGAACCACTTTGACCAGATGTCTGCAATAAATGTCAAAAGTAAATTAGCACCTTTTCAGAGGAAAAGGCAGTCAGACTCTCTGTCTCCGCTTTTTATCTCTGGAATCTTGCGCACCCCTAAATCAGGACTCGGCAGCACATAATTGCTTATTTCACAGCCAAATCTTGAAAATCGGCTTACTTTAAGGTTTTGGTGATTTAACATCTCTAACAGAATTACTAGCCATTGTAACTCATTTGGAATTGTCCAATTAATATTATACGCATGTTGCTGCAATGACATAAAATCCTTTAGCTAAAAAAATGTTTTTTTTCTTCTTCTTTTTGAATATAGAAACAATTATGAAGATTATAAATGTTAAGCTTTGGGTACATAGTGATCTCAATAAGGAAATTTTTCAATAAAATTTGTTACACCACCCTTTATACTGCACAAACCATTGTCTTTTTCAAATGGTTTTGGATCATATCTACTGTATTAAAAAGTGTTGTGTAACTAATATTGCTGACAGTCTTAGAAAAAGCAGAGTGCTTTTAAAACTAAATAAAATTTTAACTTGTTGCATTTCCCATCATATAAATATTTTTTTCCAATTAATTACATTACCCAATCTCTAATGCTGTAGAAAGTCTTTCACAACTGTTATACAATTAAAATGCATGTCACCACAGCAAGAAATCCCATCTAGCACTTTTTGAGATCAAAAAGTCAGACTTTCTAAGATGCAAGAATATTTGCTTCATATATTTGGTTGATATACAGAACACATAAAAAGCAACCTGAAAAATTACAACTATTTAAAGTATTTATGAAACAAATGCAGTATATAAAAAAATGGTTTATTACTGGACAAAAAAATAGCAAATTCTTATTAATATATCTATACAATAAAAAAGACAATCACATTATATCATTACTTTCACCGTCATTTTCCACATTGCCCATGAAATATGGTGTATGGATGCAAAACCTCTGTTTCTAAATAGGTAAGGTAAATTTCTCAAGGTCTATTCCTTATAACTAATAACAAAAATAATATCGCAAAGATGAATAATTTATTATTAAGAATTATTTATACGTGTTAAAACATATTACTTTGGTATACACTTTTGCTTGTATAGATAGCAAGCATTAATATCCCTGATCCAATATATTTATTAATATTAGTGAGTGAGTTAGTGAATATTAACGTCCCACTGTTCAGCTACACGAGGGCTTTTGGGGACGGTCCGCGTAATTTTGAACCATGGTCAAGTGACGCGGACGACACCTGAGCTGGCACCCCTCTCTCCTAACTAACTCACCACACCAACGGGAGGACGTTTGAGCTCTCGACAGATTTTACGCGCATCGCCCCCTACACGGCGGGTCTTCAGTGGTACTAGGATCGAACTCATGACATGCTAGCCACGATCCGATGCCTTGACCACTTGGCTACGCGGCCACTATTTAATATTAGACACTTACCTGCAATAGAAGTGTACAGGTATTTTCTAAATTCGTTTGTTCCAAAAGTATGAATCAATTTTCTTTACCAAAAATTTTATTAATAAAGTATGATATAAAGGCACCGTAATACATTTTATTAGACTGCATCAGATGAATAATATACGAAACATGTAAATCTTATTCTTCATAAAATAAAATATACTCTGTTTTTTGGAAAAAGCTCTATTATCTTAGAAAATATTATAAAAACTACGGATGAAAAAAAAAAAAAACTCCTCACATATGAGCATTTGAAAATATAATATATCGAAATGTTTATGTGCTATTCATCCATAATTAGCAAATTTGTTTCTCTTGTGTAATTTTATTATAATAAATCGCAACTATGCAACAATACTCAATTATCTCTAAAAAGATTTTTTGTACTTTCTCTGAAACATACAGCTTATTTCTTTTGAAATTATGAATAATTTTCTACCATCTGTCTTAAATTTTTCTTTTGATATATTCGGAAATATACCTGTTTTTAGAAACTTATCTAAAAAAGAAAGAAAGAAAAACTCATTAAAAACAAAAATATTAACAGCTAAGGTATGTGTGAGCTATTTTCATGAAAAATTTTATATCATTGTATATGTTTGAATTCCCCCCCCCCCTGTGTCTGTACTTTATAATTTTTAGCATTTTTGATAGTTATTCCTTCGAGCAAAATAGTTATGTCTTTTCAGAACTTCGAAATAGTATTGTGCATATCTCATTACTAGGTATCATTTGAAATATTTAGTAGTTCCATTTTTCGAATAATTTAATACTTGCTAGTGTTTCAAATCTCGAACATTAACAATACGTTAAATAACTAATTGCATTTTTATAAAAAAGTTTTCCGTGCAATTATAAGTAAAAAAATATAGTGATATATTTTTAAATAAATTTACTCAACATTTATCACAAGTAAAAATGTTTTCATTGCACTTAAGATTGTTAATAATGTTACGCATTAATTTTATAGCAAAGATTCAAGCACATTTTTTTTCGTTATTCAATTTTATGCGAACGCGAGGAAAATATGAAGAAATACTTCACAAATTATACTATGTAGATTTTATACAGAACTTTTTTGATTGAATTCCTTTGTAATTGCAAGCTTATTTCGAATAATATTTGATTCAAATTATTTTATGATGGATCTGATTTTAAATGTGATATCAATATATTTAAAATCTTTATAATGTGTAAGAAATTTTTTATCTTCAATCATTTTGGTGAATAATTAAATGATGAAGCAAATACTGATGTTTTCAGTACAAATATAAATCTGTGTTTAACAACTAACACATATAGAATGACAGAAGTGTTTATGGAATTTTCCGCGGCACAGTCTTTCAAGATCGCCTTGATTCTACGCTCAAGCTTTTACACAACATTCTTCTCATTGTGTCAAACTTACGAAAATGCTTTTTCTAAAACCTTTACATGAAGACCACTCCCTCGAAACATCTGGAACCGTACGTATCCCAAAATCAGGGATTGGCAGCAAATAATTCATTGCTGAAAGATTAACCAAATAACTGAACTGCTTCCACAGCTGTATCTTGAAAGTTCAACCTATTTTTATGAATTTGGCGATTTAGTTTTGAGTTTGACGAGTAAAAATATTAAACCATTATATCTCATTTGGAATAATCCAATTATTATTAATCGTACATTGCTGCAATGAAAATAACATCAATTAACTAAGCATATATACGTAAAAATAGATATATTTTAATCCTCGAAACGATTTGTTAATGTTTGTATTTTGTGCTTATAATTGCCTCAAGCTTTTTTCTTTTCTTCCCGAAATTTATTAAGATGATATGGTACCCTAAAAATCATTAAACTGTCGAAAATTTTTTTATTGCCTTATTTGATACCCCGAATCTTTATAAATATGCCTGCAAAATTTCAAAGCTTTACCTGCATTTTTCATAAAGTAATGGAGCAATGTTTGATGATAAACAGCAACTACCACGCCTACATTTCAGATTATCTGCTAGAAAAGAGCCTGATAAAAAATGAATTAATTATTTTTCTAATGTGCATCAATGAGATTGACATTATACAAGCAGTAATAAATCATTTTAAGAAAGAATTGTGCAATTCATGCAAAAATTCTAGTTTGTGAATTATTCACTGGGAAGATCAAATGGATTTGGTCAAGATTTAAAAGGTGTGCGTGCTTTTTATGATATTATTATGAATGAAATCAAAACTTCAAAACGGATACTCCCAAAGCACAAATACTAAATCTCATTTTGATAACTCAGGTAATTAAAAATCTAATTCGCAAGAATAGAAAAACTCCCCCATTTTTATATATTTGTTTTTGGTGATATATATATATCCCATGTGTGCGAGATTCAACACTTTTATTATTAAAATATTTTAAGATTTTTATTTAAACAAATGTACATATACAGTTCTTAGATTTTGATGTATTTTACCTATAAATTGTTATTTGATTTTGCTTTTATTCGTGTACATTATTTAACATGCGAAGGCTTTTAAAATCATGGAAATAAAAAATAAAGGCATAAACATCTTTTGTACATGTTGTGCATTAGCTCTGAGCGTGGAATTAGCTCTGAAGTGTGTATTTTTTTTTAATAATTATTAAGATAAAGTTTTATGAAATATTGATCTTTCATTCGTTTTTTTCTATATATTTATTATGGCAGTACACTGTTTAATTGTTCTACATTTGTGCAATTTTTTTATGGTAAGTAGTTTTAAATAAGCTAATTAACATTTCATAAAAGTTTCAGACTATTCGATGAATATTATATCATGCTATTTATGGAATGAAAACTTCAAACTCATATTCTCCATGTTGAATTTTTGTACATATACTGTTATCCAAAACCCTAAGGCCTTTTTGGTGATTGAAGTATGGGTTTGAAATTTTTTATACATGTTCTGAAATGTATGTTTTGTAAAACTGTGCATAGTATTAGCTCTAACATGTGTGTGTTTAGTACTTTTTCTAAAAAATTTCAAAATCAAAATTAATGTTTTTTTTGGGAATTTTTGGAAGGTTTAACTATAAAAAAATTAAAGAGCAGCAGCAGAAAAAAAAACATGCACAGTTTTATGTAGTATATTATAAGGTACTTGGAAAAATTTTCTTGAAAATATTTAAAAAAAGCCTTAGGGATTTAAAAAATGCTTAAAAAAGGTAAAAAAATTTTAATTTTACAAACATTTTGCAATGGAATTATTATTAAATAGTAACCTTTATAAAATGCAATTAAAACCAAATATCAAATATTAAAAGTAAAAAAAATTGTGAAGATGGTACCATATCGCCTTAAGAACGTATGTAAGTTAACAGTATTTAAAATTGAATGATTAGGTCTTGAAGCAACACAGGATCCTAATTTCATGGTATTCAATGGTTATTTTATATATGCGCATTGTTTTTTATATAATTGAGCATATTTAATAAATATCTTTTTATTTTATTGTTTATTGAAGAATTTAATTTAATGATTAGGAAGCCAAAAGTACCGAGAAACTTCGGATATTTATCGAAACAATTCTAACAAATAATTAATTTTATTGTTGCAATGAACATAAAATCATTTCGCTAAAACAATGTTTTTTTTCCCCTTCTTTCTTTTTAAACCTAGAAACGATTTATAAAGGTCTATATTTTGTTTTTATAAATGTTAAGCTTAGGGTACTTAGGTTAACTTAGGGTTAAGGAAGTTTTTAATTTGTTTTTTTAGCCCAAATCTTATCAGGTATATATATATGCTGACAATGTTTTAAATTGATCGATTGGGTCATGGAGCAACACAGGTTTCTAATTTTACTAATTTCATAGTATTCAATTGTTATTTTATGCATTTTTTATACTAAGCAAATTTTTTAAACATTTCTTTATTTTATTGCTGATCAATAAACTGAATCCAATAGTTAGATATTTTTAAAAAAACCCGAAATTGCGGAGATATTTATCAGAAATTTTTTAATAAATAAGGTGTTGTTTGAATTCTTTTTTATAATCATCAGACAAATCCTTGAAAAACATGCCCAGCTTTTCCAAAATTTTTATTAAATCCCGTCAAAATTTATTTAAAAATATACAACTCTTTCTAATATAAGATTGTTGTGATCTTTCCTGAGTTTCTCTCAATTTACTATCAAGCAAATTTTGTCTTGTTACTCACATCCGACCCTGTTTTGTATTTCGTTTTACATATGTTTCATTACTGAAATTAATAAATGCATTTCTTTCATTCATCTCACAATAATTGAAATATATCATTAGAATACTAAAGTATATTATTGCGAATCTTTTATATTGCAGCAATATCTTCTTACATTTCAAATAAAACCCTTCCAAGATTAATAGTTCTACGGAATTTCACCATTTTACTAAAATAAAATATTAGTATAATAATATAAAATTATTTTAATACATTTTTTTAAAAATCAGAACGATGTGATTGTCAAAAAGATCACCAAAGAAAAATAGAAGTCTTTATGCAAGTTTTGAATAAGTAATAGTAGCAATTGAGACAGAGACATTAACAAACTTTTTTACGAGGTCCAATAAAAAGCTATCTTTCTATTTTAATGCGACTGATTTAATCTATCGATGTAAGATCGCTATTTGTTATGTGAAGGCTCAATTCATCAATTAGCTGCCGGTTTTATATATTTCTGAAAGTCTTTAAAAGTTAGCACATCTGGAAATTTTTTTTAAATAGTAATACAAAAGTATAAATCGCGAAAATATTGAAGTATTAATAGTATTTAAAAAAAAATTAATGTTTGTTAAGCTGAGTATCAAGCATTATAAAAATAACTAGCAAAACCAAGAACTAAGTTATATTTTTATCTGAAAACCCTCTTAGGATTCTAGTATAACTTATGTGGTTGAAGGAAACGATTTTGGATGAACTTAGCTACAACAGAATCATTTATAATGGAAAGTAGCAAAGAAATAATTGACTTACATAATATTTCTAGGATTTCAAAACTGAATAAATACTTTATACCTTTTTTTAAAAAAAGAAATACAGTTTCCCCATTTTCTTTACAAAACATGTACTGTTAAACGTTTTTTTCTTAAATGTATTTATGTTGCATGTAAATGTTAAAATTTTAATGTAAATAACTATGCAGCTAATGATTGTTTACTTATGGAACTTATAAAAATTATGAAGAATCAACTATACAGGTTCTTCAATTTCAGAAAAATTCATTACTTATACTGTTTTGACATAAGATGGAATGCACCACCCTCTAAGTTACTTTACTGCACAAACCATTGTATTTTTCAAATGGTTTTGGATCATACCTACTGTATTAAAAAGTGTTGTGTAACTAATATTGCTGACAATGATTAAGTGCTTTTAAAACTAAATAAAATATTAACTTGTATTGCATTTCCCATCATATAAATATTACTTACTATATATATATATATATATATATATATATATATATAATTAATTACATTATACAATCTTTAATGCTTTAGAAAGTCTTTCACAACTGTGATGCAATTATAATGTATATGTCACCACAGCTGAAAATCCCATCTAGCACTTTTTAAGATCAAAAAGTCATTCAAGACTTTCAGAGATGTAAGAATATTTACTTCATTCATCTGGTTGATACACAGAACACATATAAAGCATCCTGAAAAACTATAACTATTTAAAATATTTATAAAACAAATAGTATATCAAAAACTGGTCCATTACTGGACAAAAAAATAAATAAATCCTTATTAGTACATCTATACCATAAAAAAGACAATCACATTATATCATTACTTTCACTACCATTTTCCTCATCACCCATGAAATGTAACATATGGATGAAATACCTGTTTCTATATAGGCAAGGCAGATTTTCAAGGTCTATTCCTGTATAACAAACAACACAAATATTATCAAAATGATGAATAATTTATTATTAAGAATTATTTACACGTAAGTTAAAACATATTACTTACTTTAGTATATAGTTTTGCTTGTATTGATAGCAAGCATTAACATCACCTGATTCTATATATTTTATATTAAACATTTACCTGCAAAAAGTATACATGTATTTTCTAAATTCGTATGTTCCAAAAGTATAAATCAATTTTTTGGCCTAAAATTTTATTAAGAATGAATGATATAAAAAATTACCATACTCCCATCACTTTCCAAAATTTGTGTGGTAACATTCAACTGCAATGGAATCTCTATCCTGCATGATTTTTAAATTATATGCTTCTAATATACTGTCATAAAGCCATTTGTGACAAAAATTTGGTCATTTTTGATAATTACTTACCTTTTCATCTGATATAAAAATATACAACAACTTTACCCCATAAAAACATAGCTAAATGTCTTGGAAAACATAAAACAACTCCACTACAAGCATATATCAGGTGTTAAAGATACAGTTAAGTTTTTTTTGCAAATAGTTTTTGAATTGAGTAATGCTGACTTGCCTGAGCTTGAATGTTTTCTTTCTTGACAACTAAAAAAAGAACATTCCAGAGTTTTCCTTTTTATTTTTATATCCCCAATAGTTGGCTTAAATATTTACTGATAGTTTAAATGCTGATTGGGAGGTAGGTACATGAGGATCAGGTAAATAATTCTTTAGTAATTACTTTTTACCTTTCTTTTACTGAATTGCATGTTGAGACAATTGTTCCTGAACTATTTAACCTTGCAATAAACAATTTAATACTATAAGTAGATGTTCAGTCTCCTGGTTTTTCTTATGTCATTACATATTTCTTTGGCGGAAGACCCCACGCAGCACTTTTTATCTGAGATATGGAAAGAAGTATATTCAACATTTTCAACACCATGGAATCTCTCAAACAATTTAAGAATGAACTTAATATGTTTACATGGTGCATGATTATCTGAGCATTCACATCTATGGACAAGTTCTACCGTAAAGCTTACTATGGGGGCGCTGCGGTCATTAAATACCCTCAACTTCTTCCGGTTTCAACAAAATAACATTGTTTTGTATACAAACTTAAGCAGAAGTAATTTTAATTTTCCTTGCATTTCTTAAGCAGAATTTTTAGCCTTTTAAAATTACCGACATGAAAGAGAGTAAACTATGCACTCTTTGTTCCACATGTGGATCTTTTTCTGAGAACCTCTACGAATTTTTAAATCACCGTTTAATTTACCGCTGTCCTACGAGTCTATCCACATGGCTACAATAGGAGACTACTTTGCAACCGAAAAATTGGTAAGCGAGAGTTAAATCTGTGTTATTTAATAAGCATTTCATTACAAGTTTGTGTTTAAATGATATTATTCAAATTTTGTTGTGCTTTTTCGAAATAATCCCGTGTATTTGTTATAAACATTGCCCGATTCTTATTTATGGTAACCTTGGCAGCAATTTTGGCGACAGTTTTCACAACACACAATCAGAAATAATTTTCGACTGCTTTTATTTATATTAATTACACAATCACTTATATTTCTATTTCTTGAAAAAATATTAATTAAAAAAAATAGCTTGTTTCTGTTACAGGAATATTTGTTGTTTGAATTCAATTGTTTTTTGCGTTGCATAGTGGGTGTAATTACGTAACATAAAAATAAAAGTTATCTAGATACACTAGTTTTGTTAGACTAATTTTAAAATTTCTAGGTTACATTGAATCAGTTGTGATAAAAAATAAGTGTAATATTTTGTTTTATGATTTATAATATATCGTTTTATGATTGGAGATGATTTTTTTAATTGAAATGAAAATTTTAACTAAGCCTTTGTGTGAGCTATTTATTTTGCTCTTGTACATAGTCAACTATTATTAATATAGATCTCATGAATTAAGCATTGGCAATTATTATAGGAATTAAACTGCTTTGTAGAGAGCTCGGAGCATCCTGATTATGTCTCGTGAATATTCGCCTGCATGGAGGATTAATAACTAAAGTAATCCAAGTAATTGTGCTAATTTACATATTTATTTAATTCATACATATTTGTTAAACTGAAGATTAGCAATTGATTTCTTTTCAATTTATTCTAAATTTAAATTGCATTATGAATTTTTTGTCTGATAAATATTTATTTATGAAAATTTTACTTTTAAATCATTTTTCTTGCAGAAATTTTTTCCATAAATTGAAGGAATTAGGACAATCCAATGGAGTTTGAAGCTGGATACCAAAGTTGTTTTGGAAAAAAAAAAATTACAATCGGGTTCTATTTGTTATTTGTAAATGTGTGTGTGTATTTTTTATGCCAATCATCCAATTTATTTCTGTGTAGTGTTTTTTTTACTTGTGTTAAAGACTTTTCACACAAATTAAAGACTTCACATAAATATGTTGTATTAAAGTCCTTTTACAGCTTTTGCTGAAATGTGAAGATATTCTGTGTAAATTTTGAACCAAAATTCAAGATCATCTAATTCATATCTTCATTTTAACTCAGAATCTGTTAAAAGTTCAATCAGTTCTTTTATTAGTTATGTATCCTGATTTTTATTAAAGGTGAATTTTAACAGGATATCTCCTTTAATACTATGAAAAATTTATATCCTTTATTTTAAATTCTGAAAATATAAAAAAAATGTTCTAAACATGAATTTTACTTAGTATTATATTAAATATAAGATAATATGCAAGAGATTTTGCTTCTTTGATTGTTACAATTATTTTGATCTCAGTTAACTCAAAGAATGGAATATTTAACAATTTGAATTAATATGAATGTATATATTTGAATTTTGTGTATGTCATTAGTTAATTAATTTTATAATTGCCTCTATTTGATTTAAAAATTCTTCAAATAATTCTTTAGTATTATAGGTATATGAAAATAAGCACTGTGTAATTCAAATAATTACAAATGAACAATATGTAATTCAAACAATTATAAATAGAAAAATATGTAGCTTAAATTGTAAATAAACACTGTGTAGTTCAAAGTAATGGCAAATAAGCAATTTTTTAAAATTTCCAATGACCAAGGTTACAGAAGGCTACTCACTACAAAAAGGGAAGGTCTGCGGTGTTAAGTGGATATTCAAACTCAGCAAATAAACAGTTTGTATTTCAAATACTTACAAATAAAAAAATATACTATTCCAATACATGCAATTAATATCATTGTACTGTTCAAAATGGTTGCACAAATAAAAAAATATACTATTCCAATACATGCAATTAATATCATTGTACTGTTCAAAATGGTTGCAAGTTAACATTAGATAATCTCAATTTATTGTAATTAACAGTGTTTTTTTCTTTGTATTATTTTTTTTTATGAAGATGACCAAATAAATTTTTTAAAAATTTTATTTTATATCTAGAAATCTATATATCTGTTTTACATATAAACTTTCATTAACCAGTTTGTAAAATTCACACATTCTCAATCTTTTTGAAAGAACCCGTCATTGACAGAATTCAAAGGACTAAGGCAAGCATTACAAAACTAATGAATTTAATTACATGCATACTATTGATACTCTTTAACAGCACCAGAGAGCTGGTTTATTGACACTATCTAGTATGTGCTTCTCGTAATAACCACCCAAACTTGCTACTTTCCAGGGATTTCTACTTTTAACAGCCCCTTGTAGGGGAATTTTGTCTGTACAAAATTATATACATATTGGGATTACAATATACTTGTGTGTGTGTGAATGAGTTTTTTAAAGCATAAGTTAAAAATAATTTTTTTAAATTTATGGCAAAACATATTTATTGAAAAATTAAGAATTGGTGTTTAGAAATTCCAATAATTTTCATCATATTCTATAACTTAGCAATGAAAAATCTGTCAGTAAATGTCACAAATGCTGCAACATGAGAACAAACTTCTCATAATCTGAAAGAATGCTAATTTTAAATATAACAGATGAATGCAAACAAGTAGAATTGGACAGTTTCAAAGAACACAAAAGTTTAAATGCTCTTTATAAGAATGGTATGGAACATATTGGAGAATTATTTTTAAAATATACAGTTACCCTCAAAATAATTAAAAACAATGAATCTCATAAAATATTGAAATTTGCATGTAAATTGAGGAATAAAGATAAGTTATCCTTTCTATTAATTTGAAAAAACAATATACAACTAGCCATGCATGTACAATGACCAGTGCTGGAAGCTGAAATCCAGCATTAAAGGTATTTATATTCAAAGGTTGACTGACCTGTACTTCACTAATTAAAATAAAAACGATTAAAACATTATTTCTATTTACTGAAAGAGGGTTTACTTTAATTTAGATTTTAATATAAAATCTTTTAACGAGTCAATAAGTTGTTTTTTCTCCTCAATTGTCATTCTCAGATGGCCAATAACTTAGAAAGTTGTGAAAATTGGAAAAAATTCTTGAATTATTTCCCAGTAAACATGGCTTGCAAAATCAAGACATATTCGTCAATAATTGAAACGTCCTGTATAATGTAGAAATTCAGGGCTGAAAGTTAAAATTTGCTGTTGTTGTAAATATCAAATTTCTCATATTTTTGAATAAAGTTATTTTGAATACTGATTAATGTAAATAATTTTATTTGAAAATGTCTATAACATACATTTGCTTAGATTTCCAAATGTTGCTGTAGCTAGAATTCTTGAAAATTGGGTATTGAACTTATTAAAAGTTTCTCAATGCGTGTATTGTTATAGGAGCTAAATTCATTATTTGTCATGTGTTTTCAGTTAATTCTTGCTTACTGCAAGTTACTTATTGATAATGTACTATTTTCTCTACTGATGTTTAAATTTTATAAAAGAAACCTTTTTTTAAAAAAGACTTCATGTTATTTTCTTTTTTAAATGCATCTCTTAAGTGCATTGGAATTTGTTAGCAGCAATTTTAAAAATGGAAAGTAATAAATATTTTTAAAAATATTGTTGCATAAAATATTTATTTAAATCTAAATTGAAAACTCTATCTCACATGTAAACCAAATAAAATAATGAATATCATATTAATCTAGATATCCGTCAAATAGTAATACTCTGAAATGTTTTTTCACAAACAGCAAACTTTATGTAAATATTAGAAAATAACAGCTAGTGTACATAGATTATTGGTTAATATAAAAGTATTTTTTGCTTTACAAGTGTATATATTATGATTGATAATAATGCTACCATAAGTTCTTAATTTAATATTCTTGTAGGCAACTTTGAATTTAAATTAAATTTTTCATTTCAATAAACATACATTATTATACAAGTTTTCCTTGTTTTGTGACATGATTCCAACATATTAAAAGTAAAGGCAACAATATTAATTCTATAATGTAGTAATGATTCAAAACCATTGAAAAATATGCAAATTAAGGAAATTTGTTTAAAAAAAATTTGATTTATAATTTATAGTAATTATTACACAATATTAAGTGAAAATATCACATAAGAGAAAAGGCGTAACAGTCTTTAGAAATTCAATTTAATTATCCTTTGTCTTTAATATATTTTTACTTATTGAATTGCATATAAATTTTAAAAATAGTATGATATATATGAATACTATAGACTGTTTTAAAATACAATTTATATTTGTAGAAAAATCCTTAAAAAATTACATAATATTAGAGTTAGTTTAACATGAAAGTTTTTGATTAATGATAAAGATTTATTCTTTAATGAAAATGAATTTTTTATTTTTACAGCACAATGAATTGCATATAACATAAAAAATTTATTAAAAAATATAATCCATACAATATATGAAGTTGAAACATTGTTCAAAGATAGTAGCATTTTCAAACACATGCTAAGTAATAAATATTTTTAAAAATATAACATATGTAAGCCAAACAAATATTTCCATACAATGTAAAATAAAATAATAAACAATGCTAAAAACCTGGATATCCTAATAATATTAAAATATATTTTCAAGAACAAGTTATTTTATATGAAAATAGATAAAATAACAATGATTTGTTATTTTCTAATAATTTCCAAATATACAAAACACAGAAATTAATCTAAAATTTCTGGCAAAACATATGTTTGTAAAAAGCGAACAAGAAGTGATTTTTCAAATTCCAGTAATTTTCATCAAATTCAATAAATTGACAATGGAAAACTTTGTCAGTAGATGTTACAAATGGAATACGTACATACATATCAGAAATTAAATAACTAATTAATCTTAAATTAGTCAAAAAGTAACAATTATAAATAATAAAAAGTATTTTACACATATTTATAATTACTCTTCAAATGAATATGGAAGAAATTTAATCCAATAACTATAAAAAATGTAATATGTAGAAAAAAAATGGCGTAAGTACATGCAATATCTTAATGAATATAACATTTATACAAAAACAAATAATTAAAAAAAAATTCCGAAGTATTTAATTACTATTTGTTTTCGTAATCAAGAAAGAAACAAACGATTCAAATAGACAAATACAATTATTATAATAAATCTTGTGATATGATAACGTAAATTATAAACGATAAAACAAAATCCAATACGCAAAATAACACTAATTACTTAATACACTTACACTATTTACATATTCCAAACATCGCCAAAAAAACGGGATAAGCAAGCAATTGTAGCAACCTTGCTCTAGTGAGATAAAAAATTAAAAAAAGGTATTTTTAAGAAAAGATACTGAAAGAAATAATATGAAATTCCGAGTGGGAAATCTGC
>BMAO01007987.1:0-18267 GCA_019973975.1 Trichonephila clavata | reverse complement strand
GGAAAATAAAGTTTATTAATTTTTTTTTGATAATCCTGCTATAATAAATTTGCCACTCAACACACTAAAAGCACTTATTTTTGCTTTAAGCTGCTTTAAAGATTGAAAGCGGCACTAAATGCTCTCAACTTAAGTCACCGAGAGCTGTGTTTTTTTCCTCTACATCCGTATGTTTTTAAAATAAAGGGTCTTAAACAATATCTATTCCGAAGATTAGTTGTGCATTGACTGATATTGATTTTTAAAGGAAACTCCTGCAACTGAATGTAGAAACAGTATAAAAACAGTACTTGAACTGTGCCCCATCGTAAATAAAACTGTCGTGCGGTGAAATTTTTATCAGTTTGCACATTTTTTCAATGATTAATTGTTTTCTGAATATTATTTAGCTCTCCAAGCTCAGTCTAAATTGATCGCCGTAACACTTTTTTTCCTTCCAAAAAAATTAACACTGCGTGAGAAAAGAGGGTTTCAAATATTTTAATTGGAAAGTAGCTCGAATCAAGTTGGCCGCAGTAGCCTGGTGGTCAAGGTAACGGACTCGTGGCTGGCGTATCATGAGTAGGAGCCCAGTTCCAGACAAGACTTGTCGTGTAGGGGAGCGATGCACGTTAAATCTGCCGAGAACTCAAACGTGTTCCCGTTGGTGGGGAGTGGTTGTTTGAAGAGTGGTGTGTTATAGTCCAGTATGTCGTCTTTCTCACTTGACCAAGGTTCAATAAAACGAGGTCCGTCTCCAATAGCCCTCCCCCCGTATTGCTTTATAGTGCGACGTTAATATAACTCTCACTCTTTTAGTTTCTCTGTGTTATATTCCAAACATGCTGCCATCCTTTTTACTAAATGCCACGCTTTTAAAGTTCCCGCTTTCTCTCCTGAAAATAAGCGCTTCCTCATTTTACAATTTATACATTTATCAGCTCTCCTCTATATTAATCAATGTATCTTCTGAATATAAATGCATAGTAGCTCTCAAAAAATGTTCGTACACTTATAAATTTTTATAAAATATATTATCCATAATAACAATTAATATTTCAGAATTAAAATTTTTCCACCTAATATCTGAAAATTGCTCTTAATGGAATAGCATAATAATTCTTTTAAAAATATAGTTTAGCTTTCATTTTGAAAATTTATATATAATAATCCAAAAACAATTTATATAATACATCACTCAATAAGTCCCGGACCTAACTAATAAAACAACAACTTTTCTGCAAAATTGAACTTTATTTATCAAGATACTTCCCTTCAAGAGTGATACATACACCCCAGTGCTCTTCTAAATTTCAGTACCTCTTTTGTAGAACGATTTGTCTTTGCTCTCAAAATAGGCTTCTATTTCGGCAATCACTTCTTCCTTTGAACCAAACCTCTTTCCCTGTAGTATTCTTTTAAGATCTGAAAACAACTAGTAGTCACTGGGGGCTAGATAAGGACTGTACGGTAGGTGGGAAAGTAATTCGAAGCGCAATTCGTTCAATTTGACCATCATTTTCATAAACTTGTGGCACGGAGCATTCTCTTGGTGAAACAGTACTTTTTTTCTTTTGCATTTAAGGACGTTTTTTCTTTATTTTTTCAATCATTTGATCTAATAACACCATGTAATATTCACTATTAATGGTTTTGCCTTTCTCAAGGTAATAAACAAAATTCCATGCGCATCACAAAATACGGACGTTAAAACTTTGTTAGCTGACGTTTGAGTTTTTGGTCGCTTTGGACGCCTTTTCACTGGCTGCTGTACCCTCAGCTGACGATCTTTTGGATTCAGGCGTGTAGTAATGCATCCATGCTTCATCCATTGTGACATATCTACGGAAAAAATCCTGTTTTTTTTTTTTGCTTAAACAGTTTCAAACAACGTTCTGAATCGTCAATACGTTGTTGTGTTTGATCGACAGTGAGCAAACGCGGCACTCACTTTGAACACAGCTTTCTCATTAACAAATGATCATGCAAAATAGCAAATGCACTGCCTTCTGATACCTTTAAATTCTCTGCTAGTTCACTCAACTTCAGTTTACAATCGGTTAAAACAATTTCATGCACTTTTTTGATGATTTCTGGAACAACTGCAGAATTTGGGCGACTTAAACGTTCAACGTCGTTTGTGACTGTACGACCATGTTTTAAGTCAGCATACCATCTCTTAACAGTTGCTTGCGATGGAGCAGAGTTCGGATAACATTTATCAAGCCATTTTTTTGCTTTAACAGTAATTTTCCTCATCAGAAAGTAATGTTTAATTAGCACACGAAATTCTTTTTCATTTATGGTTTCCAAACAGTTGTCACTGTTGCCGCAAAAAACCACTGTAACTTTATAACTAAACAAGATATCTCGAAATTTTGACATGTGCCATTTGAAAGTTAGTACTACTAGGTTAGGCTTAGAAAAGTTAGAAGGCAGCGCCATCTATATATTAGGCTCGGGACTTATTGAGTGATGTGTTATGTATATAAAAATTATGCAATAGAAAGTCTTCGTACACATAAAAAACAAACTCAACATGGTTTTCATTATTGTATTTTTTTCTTAATTCAGTACTTAGTAGGATATAATTTGACCGTTAAAACATGTTTCAAATAAAATTTCACTGTTTTTTTGTTGTTGTAATTTATGTATCGACATTCCTCCATTCTCTTCTGTGATTACTGTTTTCAGTTCACATTTTGTTTTCTCTCCAAATATGTTTTATTGGATTTAAATTAGGTAATTGAGGTGGAGTTTTTCGAACTTGGGGACAGTTTGAGAGACCAGAAGGAGAGACGGTGAGAGGAATTGGAAAACCGAGCACTTAAGAGTTTTCAAAGACAGCAAATTCAATGCAATTCTGACTTCATCAACAAGAATATTATTTCGTTATGTATTTTGTTATTAAATAAAAGCAAAACGGTAATGTATTCTGTACATCTTCAGAAATATTAGATAAAGGTAATTGATAGGAAGAGCTACCTATCTCTGGTGGATTTGAATAATGCCGCACAATTTGGAAAGCAAAAAAAAAAAAAAAAAAAAGTTTAAGTAATGGGAAATGGGATGAGTAAGAAAATATGAAAATGATAATATTCTATAAATAACTAAAAACACCAATTTCCTCTGAAGGAAAAATTTATTTTCCTGAATACATAAAAAAATAATGAGTTTTCCCTGCCTTCTTTCGTCCCGGAATAGTCTTAAAAAAGGCCATTTTAAGCAGATGCCATTTTCATGGAGTTGTTTCTCTTCATTTGAGGGGTGTCCGCTTTCTTGCGAAATCTAGTTTACATAAAGAGGAAGGTCTTTTTGATAGGAAGATGAATTTCCGATTTTCACAATTCACCTTAAAGACATACGACCTTAGAAATTTTTTTTATGTATTTCGAAGAAAAATACCATTTAACGGTTTTCAGTGTTGCAACTTTTGCGCTGAAACAAAATCTTTAAGATTTTTGTTGTGATAAGTTTATCTCAAGCCACTTAATAATCATATACTTAAAAATATTCGGGAAGTCTTTAAGATAAATCATTTAAATTTTCCATTAGATGTGTTCACACATATTTAAATTCCCTTTGAAAGTTTTCATTTTATTGTGCATGTGGAAATGCTAAACTTGCAATTCTCATATCGTCAGGTTGTTTTATTCTAGAAATAGAAAGATAGGATGTCCGAAAAGTATATGACTACACTGCCAAAAGGAGTTAAAAATAAACAAAGATGTTCGCATGCGGGTTTTTGCTTTCCACAAAGGAAACATTAAAATTTCTGTATTTAATGAAATGCAAACTAGATGGTGCAGCGCGTCCAGGTCCTAGATGGTGCAGCATTCTCGTTTCAAAAGGGCTTCACCATAAGAACAAGTGCAAAATATAGCATGATTTTTCGAATTTTAATCTGCAACACATGCTTTGTTTAAGTTTCGGACTAACGAATAAACGAAGTCCTCAATACCCACAATTTAAAAGTGACATGAAAAGATTTATGATGATAGATAGCGTATTGTGAAAAACAAAATCTGGACGCCTTAGCAGAAGCTGAGATAATAATACGTACACCCATATATTTTTTTACACCATAGATACGATCTTTAAAAAATCGTGTAAAAAAATACAAGTGATGTATGGTAAATTTGGGGATGTGTTCCTCAATTTAAAAAAACAAACATGCAAGATGAAATATCTCTAAATATTTTCCCAAAAACCTGTGTGAAAAAGTAATAATAAAATTGAGGTTACATATTTAAAAAGCAAAGACAATTTTTGTTACAAAAAAATCAAAATTAGTGTAAATTGAAAATTTAGTCTATATGTACACACAGCGTATAAAAGTTCAAATTGAAATTTGGAATAAAACTGCTTACTAACAACTATTCATTGCTCCTTGATAATAAGCATGCACGTTTAATAAGAACTGGATCCAAAATGCTATCATCATTAGATGTGCCGGATATGTTTGGCACAACTGTCAGTTTGGATTCAAATGAAGTTTGCTATTAACGGCCTAAGGTGTCTGTTATTAGTGGCTGTTTTTTCTGTTTTTTTTTTTTTTTTTTTTTTTTGGTTTCTCAAGCTGCTTATATACAGTCACTCAAAAAAGTATTGGGACACACTTGGCATGCATAATTGTAAAGCCATTTATGAAAAATATTTATCACACTAAAACAAAAACAAAATGATTTCAGAAATAGTTTAACATTTGGTGTACAGTAGATAAAGAAAATTTTATTAGTATTATTGAATTACAATTTGATTTAGCTTTTCAAATATAATTCAAAGGCATACTGGAGTCAAAGTATTGGGACACTTTCGAAATAAGAAATTTTATAAATATACAGCGCATCAATAGAATTTAATTTCACGCCACTTTTTTAGATTAGAAGGTTAAACATAAACGTTTTTACAGATAAGATTATTTATAGAAAAAATGGCGAGAAAAAAAGATAGTCGGTTGGTGTGCGAAATCTCGTAATAAGTCATTAGAAAGAGGGGGAATCAGTTCGCTGTATAGGAAAAATCTTGAAATTGAGTAAGTCTACTGTTTTTAACATCATTGACAGGTTCAAGAAAACAAATAGTGTGTTGAAAACAAGCAAAAATCAGGGCGTATAAGGATATTTAGTGAACTTGAAGAGAGGTGGATTGTAAGACAAGAACACACATTAATCCAAAAACTACTGCAGTAAAATTGGTAATGTAAAAGTGTTCGGCAAATCAGTAAATCGTGAAACTCTGTCAGAAATGTTTTAAGGTATCATGGAAAGTACCTAAAGAAAGGCCCACGTCAGCAAAACAAAATAGACAAGCTAGGTTGGCGTTTGCTAAAATGTATGCAAGGCAGCCAACAGAAGATTGGGAAAATGTAATTTTTGTGGATTAAAGCAAATATAACATTTTCGTATCGGATGACAAGCAAAAAGTTTGGCGGGAATCAAGTACAGTAATGCATGTCAAAAATTTCAAGTACTCGTGAATTAAATCAGCTGTTAATAGCTGAACCTCACCGTCAACTTCGTCTTTATCGACTTCTATATTATCATAAACTGTCATAAATTCGATCCATCCAAAGGACACGAATCCCCCAATTTTTTTGAAATTCGTGCTAGAACCAAAAGTTTGTGTAAAAAAGAAAAAAATAGTGCTACTTTCAAGTACCATGTTATTTCCAATTCGTGTCAAAGAAGAGCGTGTGAAAAAAGAGTTAGGCCTAAAGACTTGTAACTTATGGAGAGCACATAAAAATCTTGCAATAAAAACATTGCACAAAAGAAAACTTGAGCATTCTCTTTATGAAATAAGAAACCCTAAGTGGATATCTTCATTTGTTTATTAACAATTGAAATTTTTGAAAATTTGGCCATACTTTTCGTACATCCGGTATATATGAAAAGCAGAAAATGGACACAAAATCATGGACTTTGTGTGGAATAAATAACAACATGCAAATAATAACCACAATATTTGAGCAGAAAGATCGGTAAAAGTTTCAACATGGTGACTGAATATGAATTTAATATATTAGGTAATAAGTCTGACTTAGAAATGTCCTCGATCACGTTTTTTAAATTTGCATAAATAACCTCGTTTTTAAGTGCACGCAATATTTTGTGAAGGGAAAACTGTAATTCGCACAGTTTTTATCATTTTCAATCTCGCCACTATTCAACGACAAATCATCGGAATATCAAATAAAGTCTAAGAATTCACCTCCCTTTCTTTTATAAATGCTACTCAATCTTGTGATTGACTCCGTGATCTAATCATTTAAACACAAATTTATTTCGAGTGGATTGTGGTCTCTAGGCTCTATCGAAATAAAATCCAATCCTGTCTCAAATCGACAAATCATTCCAGAGTAAATCGCGCGAATAGCCGTAACTTGAATTATAAATTTTTAAAAATGAAACTCAAACATTTTTCTTTCTGCAATTCGTTCCAAAATTGTACATATTTTTGGAATCTTTTCTTATTAAAACAATTAATTCTGTTTTAGAGAATTAAAATCTTATTAGAATCTTCGTTCTAGAACGAAAACGTTCTAACGATGGATTAATTATAACAAAAAAATACTTAGAAGACCACGAAAAAGTCACGATCGTGTCATTGTTAACAATATTTCATCGAAGAACGTCCTGCTAATGACGATACCTTGGGCCTTTTCTTTATTTAGAAGTTGTAGTTTTGCTAGCTTGTTTAATTTTCCTAATCTTTTAGGTTATATCCATATATTATATCGCCATTTTTGTCTTTGCTCGAGTTTTTGTGTTTCTCGTGAAATTCTTAACAATTAGTAATCTGTTATTGAAGGTAAGAAAAGCCGCCCCTTTTATATTTTCGCAAGCTTGTTTGTCTTCAGGCTGGTTTTCACGAAGAACAGGATAGGTGAAAAGCAAAATTTAAATTAGTTATTATTTACCTAAATTTTGATTTGTGCTTTTTTAGATTCTAGAAATAAATTAAATACGCACATATTTATGAATAAGATTATTCAAATAGCGCAAAATGGCTTTAATTTGAGAAAATTAGGGTAAAATCATCCATGTGCATGAGAATAAGGAAAATAACTATAAAATAAATATTATCGCACACGAAGAATAATTTTAATCTCATTTTTTTTCTATCCTTCATTCAAAATAATAATGTTGGTTAATAGTAAAAGATTGACATTCAGGGAACGCGTGACTGGTTTCTCTCTTTCCCCATGACATATTCAGTGGCTTATTTCCGAATTCTGAATTCAAATTTCACAAATTAAAAAGGGCTTTCAAATTTGTTGAATATATGTGATATATGTCTATATGTGATATATGTGATATATGTCTTGAAAGCATTAATAAAACTATAAACATAAATGTAGTAACATTTTGAAACTAAAACAGTATTGCACAGCGTATATTAAAGTATAGAAACTCAAAGTCCTCCTGTTGGCGTGGTGTGAAAGTTTGGAGAGAAGTGGTGCCAGCTCAGGTACGTCCTAGTCTCTTGATCATGGTTCAAAATATGACGAGGTTCATTGCTAATTGCCTCCATGTTTGCTTAATATTGCGACGCTAATAAGCACTCACTTGAAAAAATATTTTTATTATTATTTTTTTTTTAAAATGTCATATTTAAAAAACTTAGTATATATATATGTTAAAACAAAACAAAAAAATTGAATTTTTAAAAACTTATTCTTTTTTTCAATTATCATAAAAAATGCTTTGGGAAGCAAAATAATAATAATAATAAATAAAACAAAAATGAAAGTCATTTACAGTGAAATCACTATACACGTAACAATCATACTGGATTTATTAAGGGTTTTATGTTTTCTGTCCGTTTGAAAATTTTTATGATATATGAATGCTTGAAATCGGGTTAAAACTTGGAATTTCAAAAAGCTCATTTAAAAGAAAAGAGTATGGATTTCTCTCTGAGATTGGACTCTCCGCTAGGTGTGCTTCAAAGAATTCCATCCATAGACACGTGGCATCTCTCAGATGCATCACCTCATACTTACGTTGGAAGGTGATTCAATTTTATTGGTGAGATTTTACACTGAAATAAATTTGACACAAAATAGTATTTAAAATAGAATCACAGAAATGGAGATATTCATGCGAAAAAAACTTCAAAAAGCTAATGGTTAGTTATCCTCATGTCCCACTGTTTACATCTTAAGATGCCTTGTTGTAGTCTTCACAAATCACTTTACAATGCTCAAGTGACATGGAATTTTCACATATAATGCATTGCAAAATTTAAAAAATATTTTCTTGATGTCCTGACAAGAGGGAACAGTACCTTCTTTTCCAAGTCCTCTTGGTTTTTCGTGTTGAATGGGGCGTTGTGTATATCAGACATTTCTTCAATCCTGAGTCAAAATGTACGAGCCATGTGATTATTACACAAAGACTGTCTTCACAGGTCCACTTTCAAAAGTTCATGACCTAGTTTTCCTAGATATGGGCCCGAGAATCTGAGTGATTTTGATTCCCATGTAGATATTTTGGGAGTTTATTCCAGCTACATTGAGGATTGAATGAAATACAGTCACTGGCTAGGCGAGCAGCATTCCAGTGCTACAACTCTAAAAAAAACCCTATAAAACTGAAGCTACAAAATACTTGTTTCAAATTATTTTCTTATTAATCTAAAAACTACACTATTCTTAATTAGCAAAATAGGACAAAGTCATAAAAACTGACGTTATTGGTCGCGCTGCAACTATCAGATTAAATGGCCCCTGCCACCCGAAATCTGAAGAAATTACCATCGTCCTTTGACACTGAATCCTAAGGCAAGTGACGAAAGGCAGGTAGAAGAAGGAGGAGCGGAGCGTGTTCCAACTCATCGCGTGGACGCAGCACCGAAAATATTTTTACTATGCGCCTGAGAGATTCGCGCGCCTAACGAAGAGTTAAAGAATCCCTCCCCTCAGTCCTCATATTGTTTCTTAAGTGTGATGATAAAAAAATAAACAGCCCATCTGACATTGGGCGTGTCAGGAAAACATCTCCTGGAGAGTAAAGCAGCTCCTAGTATCAAATAGGTGTAATTCAGGAGAAGTATTTTATCCATCTCTGGGACAAGACGAATTTCTTCTCCTGCGGGACTCGTGAAATCAAATGATTCAGAACTACAAATTTCATGGATGTAATTAGACAAGTTATCTTCTAAATTTGGGGATGGGGGGAGAGAGAAAGGAAACAGAGGAGAAATTTTAAGGAAAAAATGTGGGCATTATTTTTTAATTTAGGTAACAAATAATAAATTTATCTGAGAGAAAGTGTGATAATATAAATTATATAACTTCACGTTTAGTGACTCAAAGATACATAAAATTACACACACACATAAAAAATGGAATGAATTAATTTGAATGACATTGGTTAAAAAAGAAACCAAGTTTCAGAACACTTTAAACCAATTTGCTGTAAAGATCTTTGCGTACTATTTTCATGACCCTTTCTACTTTTAAATGACAGCTAAAGCCGATATGGTACCCTAAAAATCATTAAACTGTCGAAAAACTTTTATTGGCTTATTTGATACCTCAAATCTTTATAAACTTGCCGGCAAAAATTCAAAGCTTTACCTGCATTTTTTATCAAGTTATGGAGCAATATTTGATGCTGAACAGCAACTACCACGCCCACATTTCAGATTATCTGCTAGAAAAAAGCCCGATAAAAATGAATTAATTATTTTTCTACCGCGCGTTGTGAGACTGACATTATATATGCAGTAACAAATCATTTCAAGAAAGAATTCTAGTTCAAAAATTCTAGTTCATGTATTGTTTATTGAAGAGCAAATGGATTTGGTCAAGATTTAAAATTCGTGCGTGCTTCTTACGATATTATTACGAATGAAATTAAAACTTCAAAACGGATTCTCCCAAAGCACAAATACTAAATCTCATTTTGATAACTCAGATAATTAAAAATATAATTGGCAAGAATAGAAAAACTCTCCCATTTTTATATATATATATATATATATTTGTTTTTGGTGATATATATATCTATCCCATGTGTGTCAAATTCAACACTTTTATTATTAAAATATTTTAAGATATTTATTTAAACAAATGCACATATACAATTCTTAGATTTTGATATATTTTACCTATGAATTGCTATTTGATTTTACTTTCATTCGTGTACAATATTTAACATGAGAAAGCTTTTAAAATCATGGAAATAAAAAATAAAGGCATAAATATCTTTTGTACATGTTGTGCATTAGCCCTGAGCATGGAATTAGCTCCGAAGTGTGTGTATTTATTTTTTTATAATTATTAAGATAAAGTTTTATGAAATATTGATCTTTCATTCTGAAATATTGATCTTCTATATATTCATTATGGCAGTATACTGTTTAATTGTTCTACATTTGTACAATTTTTTATGGTAAGCAGTTTTAAATAAGCTGATTAACATTCATCAAAGTTTCAGACTATTCGTTGAATATTATATGCTATTCATGGAATGAAAACTTCAAACTCATTTTTCTCCATGTTGAATTTTTGTACATATACTGTTATTCAAAACCCTAACGCTTTTTTGATAATTGAAGTATGGGTTTGAAATTTTTTATACATGTTCTGAAATGTATGTTTTGTAAAACTGTGCATGTGTGGAATTAGCTCTAACATATTTAGTAATTTTTCTAAAAAATTTTAAAATCAAAATTAATGTTTTTTGAGAATTTTTGGAAGTGTTTAACTATAAATAAATTAAGAAAAAAATTAAAGAGATGCAGCAGAAAAACACCCATGCACAGTTTTATGTAGTATATTAAAAGGTACTTGGAAAAAAATTTAAACAAAAGAGACATATTCAAAAAAGTCTTAGAAATTTAAAAAATGTTTTAAAAAGTTCAAAAAATTTATAAGTTTTGCAAACATCTTGCAACAAATCAAAAATTCTTTGTATGGAATTATTATTAAATATTAACCTTTATAAAATAAATTAAAACCAAATATCAAATATTAAAAATAAAAAAAAATTGTGAAAATGGTACCATATTGCCTTAAAGACAACGAAGCTTTCAATTAATTCATTCACACCTATAACTTAGGATTCGAAATTTGGGCGTATTTTCTATCTTCGACTTAGTATTAAAAATTATTTCAAAGAGGAGGAATTAGCGAGATTATAAGGCAAAAATTCTACAAATTTTATTCTTAAAAGGTACAAAATAAAAAGACATAAAAAGAATTATAATTCAAATTTGTGTTTAGGAAATTCACTCTCATAAAGTAAATGGACTTTTCTATGAGCTTTCTTAGCTTCGATTTTATTTTAATTGAACAATTACTTTTTTCTGGAATTAAAAAAATATTAGATACGACGTGAATAGGATGTTATATTCCACTCCACAACAGAAATTTTTGAAGTCATTGGTGGCCCAATTTTTGCTCTGCCGTTTTTACAAATGAGGACATTAACTCTAATGAGTCAACCGCCCTCAATAGACACTGATGAGACGAAAGAAAAAAAGGAGGCCTCTATACAAAGAGAGTTTTCTATTAACTTGTGGCGGTGGTCATGGGCGCGACTTCATGGTTGTCGTAGTCCTAAGGATCCTTCGAGAAGAAACACGATACTTCCGTCATGGCTCAAATTCCTAGCAATAGCGTGGTGTGGAAAATTGGAGAGGGAAAGGGCCAGTTTAGCTGTCAATGGACGGAGCTTCAAAATCACAAGATCCGTCGCCAATAGCTCTCGCGTAACTTCAAAGTGACACAAAGAGTCCATCAATCAACTTGAGAACATTAAAAACGGATGAGTGTTTGCGGGAAAAAGATGCACCTTGAACAGATTATATTATACTAGCTTTCATGGCCCGGCGTTGCACGGGCTTTTACCAAGGGTATAACGTATCCCCATGTTAATTTCCTTCTTTCTTTCTGATGCCTTCACTTTTATGTGGATGTAACGCGTACGATGTGAGTGCATGCCCCTTGAGTGCGTATCATGTATTTCTCGTTTAACATTTTCCCTTCTCTTCACAAAATCAGCACATCCAATAATATTTTTCGAAATTACTTTGACTTCTTTGTTTCTTTCCTCTCCCCAGGCCCGGCGTTGCACGGGCTTTTACCGAGTGAATAACTTATATATATGTATAATCCCCAGGGAAATTTCCTTTTTCCCTCATGTCGATCGCACTTATGTGTGTGTATGCGCGCGTTGTCAGTAATTTCTTTAACTATGTCATTAAAACTCCCTTTTTCGAAATTTGTTCTTGTGTTGGTGTGGTAATTAGGAGAGAAGGGTGAAAGCTCAGGTGTCGTCCTCGTCACTTGACCATGGTTGAAAATTCAATGTCCGTCGCCAAAAACCCTCGAGTAGGTGAACAGTGCGACTTTAAAAATCACTCACTCACTTTTGAATTCTTTCGTTGCAATTTTTTAGCACCCCGAAATGAAAACGTAGATTTCTTAAAAATAATTGTATGTTGAAAAAAAGACAGAAAAGTTGAAATTTTTCAAATTACAAAATTTCACTACTACTTTAAATCTTGAAGAAAAATTCAGATGATTTTTTGAAATGTTCGACACACGGGAAAAAAGTTTCATGCAATTATCTTTTTCAATGAAGAAATTATTAAATGATTAATTTAAGTATTTTGAGTGTTTTATTATAATTCGTTCAAAAACTGAAACGTAACATTGACCTTCACTAATTCTACCGCGCATGCGCAAAAAACTCAAAAAATCTTCCCAGTGTTTTTTTTAAACTTTTCATGATCGCAAAAACGGTACTTTACGAAAATCACAAAAAAATTTTTAAGCAATTTTTTCAATCTTCGTACAGATTACAGATGATATTTTTTTACACACGAAAAAAAAGTTTCATGCGATAATTTTAATAAATAACGAAGTTATTCAACGTTGAGTAAAAATTTGGTCTAATATTTAAAAAATTGCAGAAAAAAAGCTTTGGTCATTTTATTTTTTAAATGAATGGATCTAAAAGAGAAAGGCTTGAAGTTACTTAGTGTAGAATATCGATTTAATAACACGAAAATAAATTCATACACAACGATTTAGAAATAATGTTCATAAAAACTCATAAAACTATTCTGATGCTTGATTTAAAAAAAAATCATTTATTTTATAATAGATAGTTTTTAGGAATCTAAAATAATAAAATAATTTTCAGGTTTTCATTAATCAATCAATCGTTACTTACAGTTAGCTTAAAAATGTCTCTCTCTAGAACGTATTTTTATCCTAAATAATAGGCGATATACTTTTTATTAACAAATAATTAGTTTAATAATAAAATAATAGAAACATTCCTTTGATTTTAAAAAAATATATTAATTTAAATCCATTATCAATAAATACTAATAAAAAAAAATTCTACAGATAATTCTTGAAACGTTTGGGTGTTTGATTAAACATATGTAACTGTTAAAAATCCACTTTTGGGGGAAAACCTAGTTATATGCTAACATTCACTGAAAAAAACATTAAAAAAAAGAATACTATTTGATAAAAACATTTAATTTTTTTAATTTTAATTTTATAGTTTTTCATTCCACTTTGTGTTAATTAAATTATTTAAACACGTATCTGCGAAAAAAAGTATATTATAAAAAACTAACTTATTAATTATTTTCTAATAAAATTGATTAAAATTACTCATTTAGCAATTAATTGTGACATACCATTTGCTTACATAAGGCAGCACTGAAAATGAAGTAAATTTCAGATCAGTGGGGATGCAGCAAGTGAATTCAATCATTGAAGAAGAGAGAATTAATTTACGGGTGGGAAAAATAAGCAGAAATGAACAAAATGGAATCCTCTAGATTTGAACCCAGAAAATAAGAATTAGACTCTTAGCGGTAGGGCGAAAGCGGCGCTCTAGCCAACTACGCTACCCAGCCCTGCAGCAGAAGTGAAAATTGACGATAAAATAATCTTTCACTCGCATTTTTTTTTTTTACTCGCCAAAGTTACTGATTTCTCCCTGTTTAAGGCAGAATTTTTTTAGCGTAACCCTTGAGTTAGATGCGGTCGAAGGCGAAACAGGTCAGAAGTCTTTGGCGCAAAGCTAATTTTCGACGCCAATGTTTGGCTAAATGTAAAATCGCGTATTTTGAATTATTTTAAAGATCATTACCTTCATTTTAAGGGCATAATTTTTACGTTAATGCTCTCAAACATCACCAACTATTTGCAAAAATAACGTACTTTGAAATAAAAAATGTACAAATTACTACTTTTTAATTTATTTCTCAGAAAAACATCAGTTTACGAAAATCACAAAATGTTTTTTAAAATCCGTAATTTTGAAGCAATTTTTTCAATCTTCGTATATGTTACGGATAATATTACTGTACACACGGAAAAAAGGTTTTGTAAGATTGTTGTAGTCTCTCACTACCCCTAGGGTTATTAATTTCCCTTTGCACATTAATTACATTTGGATATGTCGGATTCATAATTAATGACTACGCAAATAATTAATCAGTTATTTATTATTTCCTTATGATAGAAATACACAATTAATAATCAAACTTTAAGAACAACAAATTATCATGGAGTGAGATCAGAGTTCAATTATGAACGACGGAATACTAACTGATACCACGAGGGAATAGCACATACAATCAAACTACGCATTTAAATCTAATCTATAAAAATCACAGACCTGATATCTCCTTCAGAAGGAAACTTGAATATTTGTAGAACTTATGAAGTGGCTTCAATCCAGGATATCTTCAATTACGTCTGAACCGAATTAATGAACCTTTTTCAATAATCTTCCTTCCGCTAACAAACTTCACTTAGTTAAACTAAACTCCTAGAAACACTTTCTTAAGCAATCACGTAGTTTACTCCTCTATCAAAACACGGAGTCATCCTCATCTCTTCATTTCATTCTTCCCTTTTATAACTCTTTCGAACTCGCTAAACTCGAAACTATCTTATTTGCATAAGTCACACTTTCAGCTCTCAGCGGGGATTGGTTAAAATAATTACAATTTAAAAGTTTATGGGAGAAGGTTAGTGAAACGCGTAAGCACCCGTCACAAGATTACCTTCATAAATGACGAAGTTATTCAATGTGAAGTAAAAATTGGGACTACTTTTTAAAAACTCTTTAAAAAAAAAGTTTTGGGAATTTTATTTTTTAAATGAATGGATCTAAAAGAGAAAGGCTTGAAGTTAATTAGTGTAGAATATCGATTTAATAACACGAAAACAAATTCATACGCAACGATTTAGAAATAATTTTCATAAAAACGCATCAATTTTAACACTATTTTAAAAAATTCGAAAAAAATAGAAAATATCGTTATTTTACAAAAAAAAAAAAAAAAAAAAAATACCGTATCGTGGCGAAATAAATGATATTTCCGATTCTGTAATTATTTTTTGTCTGATTTCCACACCGAAAATTGGATGACAATTTTAAGATGGTCGAAAACGTCGGATCACCGCTCGGCCGAAACGGAAGGGAAGTTCCGCCAAGTAAACAACCGGCAGGAGTAAAACAATTAGGCGTTTTAAGGTTTTTAATTAATATCTTTTCAACTAATTACAATATCGGAATATAAATGGGCAATACGGCTTCCCCGGAAAATTCCCGATGTTTTGGTACCTTCCGCGACTTTCTGCGTGGTGCGGTTCGTGAGAAGATAGACGCACATAGATAGATAGATAGATAGATAGATAGATACGTTTGTTTACCTTCGAATTTTAATAGTGTAAGATATCCTTTTGGATTTATTTCAAAAGTTCAGTGTTTATGTGATTTTACGTCTCCTAGCACCATAGTTTAACGTTGCTTCTGATAATCTGTTCCTCATGTAGTTTTTGGAGATCATATACATATTTTACGCATTATCATACTGTCCATAAATGATACATATATTTCAATTATCACTATAGTTATTTATCATAGTATTTACATTTGTTGGATCTTTGTTGTAGAATTACAATTATTAACTAGCTTTCATGGCCCGGCGTTGCTCGGGCTTGTTCAAGTGTATAAATATTATTGCCTTAAAAAATCCTCCTTCCTATCTCGGTGCAAGCACTCTTCCTGGTGTATTTGTGTGGGATTTTTGTATCAATGTCACTAAATTTCCCTCTTTTGAAATATCTTTCACCTCTTTACTCCATTGGGTGGGTATGTTTTTCCTCCACTCAGCCCGGTGTTGCACGGTCTTTTTTGAGAGTATAACTTTATCCCAA
Organism: Trichonephila clavata; assembly: GCA_019973975.1. NCBI lineage: Eukaryota > Metazoa > Arthropoda > Arachnida > Araneae > Nephilidae > Trichonephila > Trichonephila clavata. Next base: position 2,075 of record BMAO01007987.1, on the reverse strand, counting down.
TGAAATTTTAATTTTTCCCTCTCAATGCCCGCATCTCTGGGTGAGAGTGTATTCGCGATTGTGTGTGTGATTTCTATACTTATGTCATTAAAATTATCTTTTCCGAAATGTCTTTAATTTTTTTTCCATTATACGCAGACAGGTTCCGTTTCTTTTGGTTAAGCCCGGCGTTACATGGGCTTTTTCATGCGTATAGCTCTTTTTCTCTCTTTTTTCCCCCAGTGATAAAGTCTTTCTTTAAAATTCTATTTTTGATTTCTAAGTTATAAAACTAATCTAGTTTTATCCACAAGAAAAAAAAAGATAGAGTATAATTTTACTACTAAATAACTAATTTTGTAATGAATAATAATTTTAAAATATACTGTAATTTGTTGTTTTTTTATATTAATTTATATCCATTTTTATTAAATAATGAATAAAATTTTTTTTTACCATTATCTATTGAAACGACCAGTGCTGATTTAAGCTCATCACGGGCCCTAAGCACAGAATATCTACATGCTTCTTTGTACTGGAGAATCGAAATTTGTAATAAGAAAATCTAGTTAAGTCCAGCTTATCCTGGTCCTTTTGGGTCCCTGGGCCCCTTACCGCCCGTCCAAGCACCCAATGGATAAACTGCACTGGAAATGACTGCTTATATCTGGATGTGTGTTTGATTATTCGATTAAAAATATGTAACTGTAAAAAAAAGATGTATGGGAAAGAAAACCTAAGGATTTTTTTCATATCACTGCATAAAGATTTAAAATGTAAATAATATTATTTGATGAAAGCATTTCAGCATTTTCTTATATTCTCTTAAAGTTTTTCACTAAATTGCTTTTCTGGAAATAAAGAAAACTATCAGCTCTGATGTATCAGAAAGTAGCTGTCTGCACATGCTCCATAAGCTCTCAAACCGGTCAATTCTGTCGTAGGTTTATCACAATTAATCATTACTGACATTTGGTGATTTTAGCAATTTTTTTTCGTTGCAATCTCTTTGAAATGGAAAAGTGCCTTCTTTAAAAAATAGTTTATGTGCGAAAATTGAAAAAATAAAAGTTGTTCAAAATTACAAAATTCTATAAATTTTTTAAAAAAGTTTTACTATATTCCAACACAGTCTAACTTGGCAGCGTTAAGAGAGATATACAATGTACCAATCTATTTGAAAAATAGTTGTAACTTTCTTTCTATTGGAATATAAATCCAAGAAAATTTATAAAAAATGTAAAACATTGTAGACATTGGATTTAATAATACATTTCAAGTTAGTCACACATTAAAAGCATTTATTTTTAAACAGAGTAAGTTAATACAGACAACAGAGCAACGTCATGAAATTGCAAGTTTGGCTGAAAACCGATTTTCGACGCCTGCTTTTGTCACTGTTGTAACAATAACATTGCTGCAACAATGGAGACAAATCAAAATTGCACGAAAAAAACGGGTTTTCAGGTTTTAATTAATATCTTTTCAACTAATTACAATATCGGAATATAAATAGGCAATACGGCTTCCCGGAAAATTCCCGATCTTTTGGTACCTTCCGCGACTTTCTGTGTGGTGCCGTTCGTGAGAAGATAGACGCACATACTAGATAGATAGATACGTTTGTTTACCTTCGAATTTTAATAGTGTAGATAGAAATATATATTGCATAAAGTATTGTTTAAATAATTGTTTAGAACATAGGTTCATTTTTTCCCTTCTTTTAGTACTGCTGTTGATTATGGATCATTTCAACGGGAATCTGTTTGATCTGTTTTGGATAGTTTTTTTTATTTTAGTTCAAACTAATTTAATATTTTTAGTCTTGTATTACATCTTATACTCTATATTAGATGTATATTACAGAGATGGTGTGGTTAGATTGCATTACATCCATTTTTCTCTGTAATACTAATTAAATTTTTTTCAATTGAAGACTTTCGAATATATGTTTTTTTATGATAGTATTTTGTGGATCAATTATCATAATTAATTTGTTCTTTCGGTTATCTATTTCAGGTTATTTACCCGTAGTTCCCATAAAGAAATGTGCTACTGCTATTTCTTTTTGTTAAAATATTTATTTAAGTTTCATT